>CM049319.1:1807500-2044100 GCA_026874595.1 Sipunculus nudus
TCAAGTTTTTAAGGAGACTTTTCATGGGCCTCTCAGCATGTAAAGAGAGAAGATTCTAGGTCCAGTTGTTACCATTTGTGCCATGTTAACAGATGACCGCATCTTATGAGGTCTCAAAAATAGAGAAAAAAATTCGTAAAAATAAAAACAAGGGACCTATGGGTCACGACACTCAGCTGTTATATATGATAAAAAATATTATTTAGAAATGAGGCACATGCTGGTTTTGTGTGGTAATAAATATAAGCTGTATTATGAGTTGTTGTTGTTTAGCTTATGTATGATTTTGATAGTACCTTTGGAGACAGGGAAGAGGATTGATTTCATTTATTTTATTAACAAATGGAGTACTATTGTCACACAGATTTTGACTTGGCCATATAACTTATAAGCAGAACATATAATATAAGAGTTTAACTATTTATTAATAGAAATACATATATTGTCCCAAATATAATTTTTATTAAAAATAATAAGAGAATCATATGATTTTTTAAAATGAAATATAACTGATATGATTATTAAAATAATATTAAAGAATATATTCATGAATGCATTCATGAATACATTTTAAAGTATTTGCACGAGTATTCATATATTTTCATTTTTACCTGAATTCCCATTCTTTATGCAAGAAATTTTATAATGGAGTACAAAATCATATTCGTATTTAAATACAATTACAAAGTATTTGCACCATGTCTGGAATTTATTCAGTTTTCACCAAACAATGATGTTGAGAATCCAGAATATACAAAATTCACACATTTAAATAATGATCATAAGTACCTGGTTTTATGGCTTTTATTTATATTAAAAAATAACTGTAAAAAATTCATTTTGGACTAATTTCACATCAATGTACACACTAGACACAGCAGGAATCTAGATTAATATTATCAACTGCATCTTTGTCTAATTTTTTTCATATGATCCCTAATGATTAGTAATGAATAATATGATTTACTTCTTTATCATTAAAATTGAACTGAAAAATGCCATAGGTGACTGCATGGTGTTATTTGGAATATGTGACATTCTACCCATCGATACAAGATTCTTATATCATCAGTAACTGCAAGTTAATTTCCTGTTATTATAAACTAACAAATTCCTTTTCTATTTTTCTTTAATTTGTTATTAAAAACCAATAAAAAATTATTAATTTATTGTTTTTTGTTATGTTCTTGGTTAAAACTACTAGATGAGTTGGGTTGGACACCTGGATCAACTGTGGCTTGCCATAAGCTGCCTGGATTCCATGTATGCCTCGCCTCAAGCGTGCATAATTTGATGAAAGGTCAACAAGGTCAACATACAGGTGACTCAAGAGGGGCTGGAGAGAGCCAAAGTCTGACAGGGTCTCATAAAAAACATTAATAAAAGCTACAATTTTTGGCCAATTTCTTTCAGCTTTCTAAACTTAAAAGCTGAAATGCTTATGTGTGCATGATATGAAAATTATATCAAGAGTGCTCACGGGAAAACAAAAGTGCCATGGTCACAGTTGGGCAAAATTTAAGGTACTAATTTTATATTTATACTAAATAAAATTTGAAAAATTCAGAACTAATTTTGGGTATTCAATTGAATCTTGATTAAATAATGTTACATCCCTGACAAAAAAATCTCTAGCTTCAGCAATGGTCTTGTTAAGGGAGTAAATATATTTCTTGATTTTTCACAAAGTGCATTATGTTTGGGCCCATAACTTAAAACAATCACACAATACTGACATCATTCTGGCATGTGCATAGAGAATGAAAAATATGTATATTATTTATGATTAAAGTCAGATCAGTGGTTTTGATATTAGGCAGTCTTGAAGTGTAACAATGGGTTTTTAATGGAAAAATGAAGTTTTTCATTAATATCTCGAATGTCCTAGTGACCAAATTCTTGGCATGGTAGGGGATTTTGGAGACATCTAACATTATGCCAAATTTTGGATTCCTAGGTCTTACGGTTTCAAAACATGCCACATCTACGGACGGACGGACGGACGGACGGACGGACAGACGGACGGACGACGGACAATGGACCACGACTATAGCTCAGATGACTTATAGTCAGCTGAGTTAAAAATACAGGTGGCGCCACCATACTGCAGAAACTGATGACACATTCCATGATCAATATCCATGCAAAGAAGCATGGTGATCACTGCAATCAGGGATGTGCTCAGAAAAATTTGAGTGCCGGGCAGGCAGGCCGTGCACGTGAAATGAGGGGGGGGGGGGGGGGGGCAAGGGATATTTAAAGTTATACTTTCATTTTTTATAGACGTGATACGTGATATTTGAGCTGCATGAATCATTAGTAATACTAAAAGTATTATTAATTTCCAATATGCCGACAGCAATGCCACCACTGAGAGCAAATTTGATTTTAAAAGTTAAAACACTGTGGTGAACTCATCTGTCAGTTCAGATTCTGTCGGTCAGGATTTGTTGAATACTCCCATGTAATATGGGTATAAGAAGGGACCATATTCAGTTTTTCGCACTTAAAACCTGATACCAAACATTATATTTCACTTTTAGGAACTTTGACCTTACAAATGTATTCGAATATTTATGTCGATCATCAATTATATTCAATCAAACATCGTTTGGCGCGTCATATGATTTCATAGATGCTGATATCAGCATTAGTCTTTTATACAGATACAAGGTGGCGCTACCTTAGCAGCTACGTTCACTTCTTTCGTACCAAATTTTATTCATCAACATTCACTTGATACGGCACATTTTGAAGAGTACCTTCTATTAAATATTCATTTTGGGCGCCACATGATGTCATCTAGTGTGGAAGACATGCACTTAGATATATTCGACAGGGGTCACTAATTGTAATACCGATAAAACACCGCGAGATAAGCTTAAACACGTGTATTTTTGTTCATGGCTTAAACAATTTAAAAATACTACTGCCGGGCGGTCATTGTCACTTTCTAGTCAAGTGCCAGGCGGCAGGAAAGACTGCCAGGCGCGCCCGCCCGGCGCTGCCAGGCGTGGGCACATCCCTGACTGCAATAGTTGTTTAGATACTTGAGCTTTTGTATCAAATTTTCCATTATTCTGGGGGGTACTTCGGAGCCCCATAGCTCAAAGGTTATGGGTAACAGAGACCTAATTTCAGGTTTCCAAAGAGACTTTTTATGGGCCTCCCTGCATGTCAAGAGAGAAGATTCTAGGTGTAGTCGTTACGATTTGTGCCCTGTTAACAGATGGCCGCATCTTAAGAGGTCTCAAAAATAGAGAAAAATATTGGTAAAAATCGAAAAAATATAGGTGGCACCACCAGTCTGCAGAAACTGATGAAACACTCCATGATCAATATCCATGCAAAAAATCATGATGATCAATGCATTAGTTGTTCAGATACTTGAGCTTTTGTATCAAATTTTCCATTATTCTGGGGGGTACTTCGGAACCTCATAGCTCGAAGAATATAGGTCACAGTGACCTAATTTCAGGTTTACAAGGAGAATTTCCATAGACCTCCCAGGATGTCAAGTAAAAAGATTCCAGTTCTAGCGGTTACGATTTGTGCCCTGTTAAGGGACAGACACCCCGACGGCCGGACAGCTGGACGGACGACGGACAAAAGGTGATCCCTATAGCTCAGATGACTTACAGTCAGCTGAGCCAAAAAAAAATTATGAAATTTGGTCAAGGCCAGTAGACCTTTGTCTGTTGGTACATCTGTCCAGTAGCAAGTCACTGTAAATGGAACTGCATCTTGTGGAGAGATTTCATACTAACAGAGAGGTGGTTCTTAAGTCAAGGATTTTTTTCTAGAGTACATCTGGAGGTGCCCACCACAGACAATAATGGTGAACTGTGAGCCTCTGTCCTCCACAGCTTGGTCTGTCCATCTGCTGTACCATCAGACAAGTAACAAATACCAAGGCCAGATTTTCATGGATAGATTTTTATGTTTTGCCAAATGTACCCATTAGTTACCCAAGTCATGATATTTAAATTTTTACCCCCTGCTCAGAACCTGGTCAGCCATAATATGCATTCCACAAGTATTATTTTCAATATCAGAGTACTATATTTTCATAGGCAAAAATGCCAAAATTCCTTTTTAAACAAATATGGAATGTAAATACATAATTGAGTTATTTCAACATCATTAATTAATATTATAATCATCATAAAAGAAGTATTTTTGTTGATAAAACAGATAACACTGATACGTGTTTGAATCCTTCAGGGGGTTTAATTATTGCTTTATTCCTTCAGAGTATACCTAAGTGTATTGTTGATGGTATGAAATGACAGATCATGACAGCGGTAGTACTCTGATTAACCATATAGTTATAAAACTATATTAAAGCGATCACCTCAGTAGTGTTAGGGTTAGTGAAATAATGAATAAGTAGTGAAACATAACAAAGGATACACAAATACACATGGACCGTATGTACGTATATATATGACAGTATGGTAACAAAGTTACACTTATAGACTTTTCATAAACTGTAAGGCATCTGCCAAGTGCAAGAAGTATACGAGAGAATCAACTCTGATTGGTGGACTGTTGTAACCGGCAAATAAAGTGCTGATAACAAGAACAGATGCTAGGGGCAAAAACTAGCCATATTTAAGTCAGCTCTGTGTAAAAACAGGCCATATTTATACCAACACCATATGTAAAGATGATAAAGGAAGGCAGAGCGTGACACCCACTGCCAGGTGACAAGACATGGAATCTGTTATAAAAGGTCACACAGCTGGTCCGCTCAACTTGCTCTAACCATCATCTTGTGAAACTGTATCACATCTGTTTGTCCCCAGAGTTTATCTGTTTTTTACTCTCTCTCTGAAACTGATGAAACTTCCAGGGTGAAAAACACAGCAAATTATTGCCTGGATTGGCCAAAAGGAAACATATTTTACATAAATGTTTATTGTGCTCACCCACTGGAGCATCTACACATAAGGACTTTTATTCTTCTCTTGTACTATATTTGAATCTGTACAAATGAATACAATTATATATATATATATATATATATATATATATATATATATATATATATATTTATTCCTTTATACTTGTATAATTATATAATTATATATATATATATATATATATATATATATATATATATATATATATATATATATATATATATATATGAAAATATTATTAATATGCTTTACTATAATAATGTGCTACCATATTCATCACACAAAATTACGGATGGAATGAAAATGAAACTGTTTGCATTCATTACAGCTATTTCAATATTTAGACAATTCAAGTCAAAATAACAGGGCGAAATTGTTTTGCTCATTCAAATAATACACAGGAAACATAAATTAACCATTTGTCCTGGTGATGATGAATATACTCACCAAGGTGCTGTGATTAAGTAGGGCAATATTTAGAGAACAGAAATGACAAATATTATCACTGTCTCAGTCACTCAGTCATCTTGCTGTATAAATCAATAGTAATAGCTAGTGGATTTAACGACTGTTTTGATAATCAGCCCAGGTTCTGGGATCAGTTACTGATATGAAAATACTCTGCTTAGAGTAAGTTCTGTAAAATCTGTCAAAATATGTAACTCAAGTGCTATACTTCTCTGTTTCAATGGTGGATATGAAGGTTAAACCTGAACCATATGGGTCATGATAAAGGCATTGAAATGAAAAGCTAAAAATAATGAAAAGCTGTACATATGGTTTGGCTGTACATAATAGTGTTTACCATGAGATATATAAATAGATATCCTAGCTAAGAATTGTTCTGTCTGTTTATGAAACTGTACCAGTTTTATTTTTTCTGTCTGAGCCATCAATAATTAAGCTGACTGTCAACATATACTGCTTGTAAATCAATGAACAAGTAAACTGTGCCACCCTTCAAAATAAAATTAAATAATGTTATCTTCACTGAGGTGAATTACTGATCAGCTTGGTACAATACAAGAGACATTAAGTAAAACGATTTATTATAGTCAATGATTATATTCCATGAATGCAGATATGTAATATGACTAAAGTTCAACTTTTCATTGTCAACAGAATATTACTGCTTTATACCTTAGTTTTTTGTCTCTACAGTTGAGGTATTTGCTGACAACTTGAGATATGAAAATCACAATCCTTGTAATTGACAAGGTTTCCACTTTCAAAATGTCTTATTAGAAATGTTTGAGACATAATTCACTTCTCATCTGTATTATGTTAATTGCATTGATCAATGGATCAATCCCTGGCTGTGGCAGGCTCATAAAAGGACATTTTTACTATATACCAGCGAGTCATTATTTCATTTTCTTGGCCTGAGAAGGAAATTTCAAATTTGTTTCTGGTCTCTGTTTTTTTAGGGTTAACTACCATCTTCCTGATGACCTTGCTGGTTGACCCCTAGGGTGATGTTTTTGAAACACAGAGCAAGATATACCTAACACCGCACACCATGTGACCAGCAAGGCCACTGATGATTGGACAGAAAAAAACTAGTTCATCTGGGACAAGCCAGTCTCTGACATGTGTGAACCAGATGCCAAAAAAGTGAGAGTAATACTTAAAAACACCAAGCGACTTTATGTCTGCTGCTTGTTTATACATCTGTCACCAGGGGAATATAAGATATTCAGATTGTCTATTATTCTAACATTAAGCTTTTTTCTGACATTTAGAATTCATGATGAGAAAACCACTTTCTCTCTCTTGCCCCATTAGTTATAACGTTGTGAGCTAAGGTGCTGGAGACACCAGGTTCAAATATGCTGCATGGGTTGGGTTCAGAATAGCTATTTATTTCTCTAATGCTAAATGATGCTCACAGATTGCTCTTTGAATTAAGACAGACCAGCAAGCGATTGACTGCTATAATAACTGTTGAAAAAGGCCTATTCTAGTACTTTAATAAATGTTGAAAAGTAGCTACTCTTGTGCTACAACAACTGTTAAATTCTGCTCTAATGCCTTTAGAAATGCTGACCAGTAATTACCAGAATGGCCTAATAATGTACTGCAGACTAATGGTTCAGTAATCAAATGTTCTACTGCCTCAACAATGGCTGATCATTGAATGACCTTATATAAGGAAGTAATATGCTTATCACTCATTGCTCTTATGTCATAACAACAGGAAAATAACCATGTCATAATAAAGCTACCACTGATCACAGACTGCTCTATATCATAGACAACAGATGACTGCTCTAAATCTTGGACAACTGGTGACCACTGATTGTTCTAAATCCTAGTAAACTCCTGACCAATGACTGCTCTAAAACCTAGTAAACTGCTGAACATTGACTGCTCTAAATCCTGCACAATAAATGCTGACCACTTAATGCTCTATATCCAGGGCAGTGGTTGCTCATAATAACAGGAAAATAACCTATGTCATAATAAAGCTACCACTGATCACAGACTGCTCTATATCATAGACAACAGATGACTGCTCTAAATCTTGGACAACTGCTGACCACTGATTGTTCTAAATCCTAGTAAACTCCTGACCAATGACTGCTCTAAAACCTAGTAAACTGCTGAATATTGACTGCTCTAAATCCTGCACAACAAATGCTGACCACTTAATGCTCTAAATCCAGGGCAGTGGTTGCTCTTATTCCTAAACAAATTTTGACCAATGACTGCTCTAGATCACAGCTGACCACTGACAACACTAAATCACTGGTGACCATTGACTGTTCTAAATTCTGGACACCTGCTGCCCACTTCCTGCTCTAACACTTTAAGAGCTGCCAAAATAACTGCTGTCTGAAGATTGCTCTAATGCTCTATGATACATGTGGACCAAATACTGCTCTAGTATCAAACAACTGTTTGGTAATTTTTGGCTAACCCTACACTCATCTTAATTAACATTTTTGTCTAAAATTATTAAGAAAAATACATTAAAATGTCCTACATAATACTGTCCAAATCTAGGAGAATTCCCACTGAAATAACAACTGGTTGGCTCAGATAACTGGGATTACACCCTGCAAGTATAAAACATGGCTGCAGAAACAAACAAAATGTTTTATATCTATTCTTAACCACAGGTATTAATTTTTATACAACCCTCCAACAATGAAAATCTCTAATGATCACCTGCACACTACAACCCATTAACAGAGCCTAATAGTATCAAGTGTAGAGAAAAAACCAACTTCAGGAATTTCTTCCACCAGAGAAAAAGAAAACAAGTGTGTAATATCAATATTTCTTTCCTGAGTTCTTAAATACCAGTGTAAAGGGCACGGGAAAAGCTTGTAAGAGCCTCTGCCTGACCTGATTAGACGTGATTGGATTTATCGCATCTCCAGTGAGAGATCACATGACTCGCGCATTGAGAAGCCCATCCCATAATCACAAACTTCTCAATGTGTGTACAATCTTCTTTGTGGAGGAAGTAAAGTCCACATTTTTCTGGCTTTATGAAAAAGATGATATACTCAAAAGAAAACCTCACCCATGGTTGGTTTATCCACACGTTAAATGACATTGGAGAAAATAACCTTGAATGATTCAGGCTATCCTGCCTCTAACGATAGTTTTTGCTAACATTTCCTGCTCTCTACAACCATGCCTGACATTAATCCCGCAAGTCTGTGTTTCAATGTGAAAAATAAACCAAAAAAAAAACAGTGTAAAAAGATTGTAAAAAACATGATGAATACCAATTGAGCCGCTCACTAAACCATCGTCTATGGACGGCTGGCTGACACCTGTTACAGTAAATCTAAATGTCAGAAACAAACACCACAGGAAGGTTAACATGTTACTTATTTTATGTAGGGCTTAATCATTATACAAGCTGTGTTAATGGGCCTTAAATGTTTCCCCACTCAAAATCTCAAGAAGTTAAGTTCAGGGATTATAAGTATTAACATTGCTTGATAAAAAGAATTATCTGTATTCCCTTCATAGCTTAAAAGTGAGCTGTCCAAAAATGTCATGTAAAAGTTCCTTGAAAAAGTGACCATTCCTCTATACGGTTCAATAATTTTCATTTGTAATTTTATACGTATTTCCATTCTGCTATACAATAGCCAGGTTTCACTTAATCAGGGTACTAATGAAAAAAATAAATTTATTATTTTGATGATTTTTTTCAGAAATAATTACTTTCCCTGCCTGAAGCAATCATTTTTCCTTAACTTTTACATAAAAAAAATATTTTGTATAAAAAAATATTTATTCATGATATCATTCCTGCCAGGAACAAAAATAAAATGTCTACCTGAAATTCCTGGTTGTCAGATTAAATTTTCACGAGGCCTATTTTTTCCATTACTTCCTTATTGACGGTAAAGAAATGTGTCCAAACGAGAGGGTGTTTTGAAACATTGTGACTCAAGGCAGATTACCTGTTAACAGATGGTGCTATTCCAATAATCAATCACGTCAGACAAAACAAGTATTTGCCAATTCACAAAATGGACAGCCATTTACCTTTTTTAACATGTACATGCAAAAATTACTTTGACAGAACTCTCTTGGGCTGGAGTGAAAAAGAATCTAATTGATTAATGAATGCTGGGAGTCAATCGTTCAAAATGAACATTCTGTCAAGTCTGTGAGTCAGTCAATTGTGGAGACCAGAAATATGTGGGGAGTGACATAGAATGGAACCCTGCTCAATTATATATTGCTGAGCTCAGCAAATATGATCAAAAGTAATAGACACTGAACAGAGTACTCCAGTTACTCTAACACCAGTCACTCTTTACACCCAACTTTTACTTCCAAAAAGGAGGTTATGTTTTCACCCATTCTGTTTTTCTGTTAGCAGGATTGTTCAAAGACCAAAAAACCAACTTCAAAGACACTTTCTGGAGGATTGAGACATGGGATGGAAAAACTAAATATACCAGTATTGTAATATTGGTATTGTATATGGCAATAAATTAGGGGGGAAGAAAAAAGGCAGAAAGGGAAAGAGAGAGATTGAGCAGAAAGTTACAAAGGGAATGAAAAAGAAAGCAAAAAGAGAGGAGGAAGATATAAAGAATGAGAGAAACTGAGGAAAACTGAAAAAAGAATGAGAGAGAAACAGGGACAGAAAGAGAAACAGGGACAGAAAAAGAGGAAAAAAGAGAGAGAAAGGAAGAGAAACAGGGACAGAAAAAAAGAAAATCAGAGACAGGAAGAAAGAGAAAGATAAACAGAAGTTAAGAGAAATAAAGACAGAAAGAAAAGCAAATCTAGACAGAAAGAAAAGCAGGGACAGAAAGAGAAAAAACTGATACAGAAAGAAAGAAAAACAGAAACAGAAAGTAAAAGAAACAGAAACAGAAAAAGGTGACAAAGGGAGAGACAGAAACAGAGACAAAAAAAAGAAACAGAAAGGAAAGGAGACAGAGACAGAAAGAAATCAAAGACAGAAAGAAAGAGAAACAGGGACAAAAAGAAAGAAAGACAAAAAGAACCAGAAACAGACACAGAAAGAAAGAAAAACAGAGACAAAGAAAAAGAGACAGAGACAGAAGAAAAAGAAAAAGAAAAAGAAATAGAGAAAAAAAAGAAAGAAAGTAAAAGAAAAAGAAGCAAGAAAAAAGACAAAGGAAGAAAAAGAAACAGAGACAAAAACAAGAAACAGAAAGAAAAAGAGACAGAAATAAAACAAAGACGGAAAGAAAGAGAAACAGGGACAGAAAAAGAAAGAAAGACAAAAAGAACGAGAAACAGACAGAGAAAGAAAGAAAAACAGAGACAAAAAGAAAAAGAGACAGGAGAAAAAGAAAAAAAACAAAGACAGAAAGTAAAAGAAACAAAAACAAGAAAAAAGACAAAGGGAGAAAGAGAAACAGAGACAGAAACAAGAAACAAAAAGAAAAAGAGACAGAAATAAAAAAAAGACAGAAAGGAAGAAAAACAGGGATAAAAAAAAGAAAGAGAGACAAAAAGAGAAACATGGACAGAAAGAAAGACAAACAAGGACAGAAAGAAAGAGAGAAAAAGAGACAAAAAAAGAGACAGAGAAAGAGAGAAAAAAAAACAGAGAAAGAGACACAGAAAGAGGAAAGGAGATGAAAGAGACAGAGCAAAAGAGTACAAAAGGAAAGAGAACAAGATCAATTATCTAGATAGATACACCTTCTCTAGCATGGACTGTGATGTCTATATAAAAAAGACCGACCTATCATCTAGACAGATACACATTCCCTAGCATGGACTGTGAGGTCTATATAAAAAGACCGACCTATCATCTAGACAGATACACATTCCCTAGCATGGACTGTGAGGTCTATATAAAAAGAACAACCTATCATCTAGACAGATACACATTCCCTAGCATGGACTGTGAGGTCTATATAAAAAGACGGACCTATCATCTAGACAGATACACATTCCCTAGCATGGACTGTGAGGTCTATATAAAAAGAACGACCTATCATCTAGACAGATACACATTCTCTAGCATGGACTGTGAGGTCTATATAAAAAGACTGACCTATCATCTAGACAGATACACATTCCCTAGCATGGACTGTGAGGTCTATATAAAAAGATTCAGTGAAGAACAGTTATGCAATTATAGAAAGTGACTAGAAAATTATTACATAACCCTGAATATAAGAAATGTTCAATTTGTGTAATCTGTATTCTTATGTAACACAACCTCCAGGCAGCACTTAATATCAAGACAGAAACAACTACAGGAGATATCCAATACCAGGCTGTATTACTGTGGCATGGATAAACCATAACACAGCCAGAACAGTTTCTCCCAGGACTCTAGAATACCATTTAATTAAAACAGCCTTATTTTGTGATACAGCTGAAAATCATGTTTCCTAACCATAGCTCCACTCCTAATTACCATGCACCATATAAAACCCCCGACTGAATATCAAATGTCAATAAGTGGTTTGTAAAAAAAACTTTAAGAAGACCAAGAAAGGCTGGCATATGAAGCTGCTCTTACTGCTGACTGACACAAAATATGTTGCATTCACTAGGTATAATGTTGCCCCAACAGTCCAGAATGGAATACTTGTGAGTCAGATTTTAATTTAGTGGCACACAATGCAGGCAGTATAGAATGATCAATAACCAGTATTGTCACAACAGAAGGGGCCAATTCACTTGAAACTGTAGATAACAGGGTTCTACAGGTTTTTCCCATGTCATTGTCTGGACATAAGTATATTTTTTAGAGATTTTTTTTATGCCAGATGGTGTCCAGACATTGATTATGTATCTATCTATCTATCTATCTATAAATATATATATATATATATATATATATATATATATATATATATAAACATATATATATATATATATTGTGCTCATATACTTTTTATTATATACGGATGAATTATGTACAAATGCATATGCATAGGTTTTGATAGGAACAATATGTAAAAAAAAAATTTCTATACAAAAAAATAATCTCTCAAATACATTAAATTTTTATAATACATATATACAATATGTCGAGATCTGGACCAATTACTGACTGGTCCAGACCAATCCTGATTAGGATTTAGGCTGGACCAAATGCTGATTGGCTTCTGTTCTGGACTGATTCCTAATTTGTGCCATTTGGTTCTGACCAGATCCTGATCAGGATCAAATCCTGATCTTCAATTGATAATAACAAGAATGACTTCCAGTCCATTCAGTTCTAGGTAATGTTGAAATAATATGTTGAAGCATACTGTAGTCATCATTGGTCTGTTGTCACTAGTCAGTACTGCATGTTGATAATTTAAATTTTGTTGATTACAAACCTCTACATTATTTTAGCGGATGTTTTTCAATTAAATTTCATAACGCAATCATTTTCATTGTTCCTTTGTTATTAAAGCTAAATATATATAATTCTCACAAAAGTTATTCACTGTATGTATTTATTTGTTCAACTAACTCTGTTTATTAAAAGTTCTATGTGGCATATTTAACATTTTGTCATCATGAAATTACAGATTAAAGTCTAAAAGTCTAGGCTGAAATTTTCCTTAATTCAATCAATTCTCCATGTGCTGAAGGCATTATTAAGTATTCTGTCCACTAACAGTGTCAATCAGGATTTCTGGATCTGTTCTAGATCAGGATCTAGGCCTTATATACATAAATATTTATATATATATATATATATATATATATATATATATATATTATATATATATATATATATATATATATATATATTTATATATATAAGGGACCTGGACAGCTGAGTGGTAAAACGCTCTGCCTTCTCCGCTGGCAACCCGTGTTGGATTCCCGGTATGGCTATGAGAATGGGTTGTAGTGGCCCGTCCAAGGTCGGTGGTTTTCTCCGGGTTTTCTGGTTTCCTCCACCCTTACAGACTACTGAGCTCCACCATCCGAGCCATGGAGAGCGCCTCGTATTTGATATTATTACTAGTTGTACAATCAATGTAAAATAAAAGTTTATATTTATATATATATATTTTTGTGTCCGGTGCATAATTACTGAGTCTAGGATTTGAGTGAGAGAAAGAATTTGAAAAACTGAAGACTGACTGAGTTAAAGTGTTCACTAAAAAATTAAATAGAAGAGAAAATCTTAGGAATTTTAAAGGCAAAACACTATGATGCAACCATAACTAGATATTTCTTGGCACCGCAGGTGCCATAGTATCCCCAGACAATTAATCCCCCCCCCCCCCCTTTAAGAATAGGCCCCCCATCTTCAGCAACAATTAATATCAGACCACACTCATAGAAAAGGTCATTCTCATAGAAAAGGTCATGATCCAAATTTCAATATACATCATCCCCTAACCCATGTCTATGTATATGCAAGAAATCTGTCCATTAGTTTTTGACTTATAATGCTCACAATACTGTTAAGTGGCAATGATGGGGTATTAAACGGCACGAAAACAAGTAAAAGAATAACAGGTGGCTCCACCTGTTTCCCGTACATGACAACACTATCCAAGATCTTCGTTCAAGTTGATTTTGGACCAATCAATGCATCCCTTATTGAGAAATTAATGATTTTGTGTGATTTTCACCATATATGGCAATATTCAAGGTCAAGGCCACTCATTGGAAAGGTCATGACCCCTATTTAAATAAACATTATCCTATAACCCATATCCATGTATATGCATAATATGAAAGAAATTTGTCCATTAGTTTTTGACTTATAATGCTCACAGTACTGATAAATGGCAATGATGGGGTATTAAACGGCACAAAACAAGTAAAAGAATAACAGGTGGCGCCACCTGTTTCCGGTACATGACAATACTTTCCAAGATCTTCGAACATGTTGATTTTTGGACCAATGCATCCATCCCTTATTGAGATATTAATGATTTTGTGTAATTTTCACCATATATGGCAATATTCAAGGTAAAGGCCACTCTCATGGGAAAGGTCATGACCCCAATTTAAATAACATCATCCCATAACCCATATCTATGAATTTGCATAATATGAAAGAAATCTGTCCATTAGTTTTTGACTTATAATGCTCACAGTACTGTCAAGTAGCAATTTTGGGGATATTAAACGGCATGAAAACAAGTAAAGAATAATAGGTGGCGCCACCAGTTTCTGGAACATGACAACCCTATCCATGATCTTCGATCAACTTGATTTTGGGATCAATCCATGCAAGTTTTCTTGAGATATTTAAGAATTTGTGTGATTTTCCCCAAAATTGAACCTATTCAAGGTCAAGGTCACTCTCCTAATTGAGGTCATGACCTCATTTTAAATAGGCGTTGTCCTCTCACCCATATCTATACATATACCAAGTTTGGTAAAGATCCGTGAAATATTTTTTGAGTTATTGTGTCCAAAAGAAATCTCTGCGGCGGCGGCGGCAGCGCGACCGTGCCTAAACCATAGTATCTCCAGACTATGTCTGGCGATACAATAAACCAGACAAAAAGAGAAACAAAAAGTGAGAATGAAAGTAAAAGAGAGGAGAGAATGAATAAAATGAAATATGTTATGGTTTAAAAATGATTTTGTTTGGTGGTATGTCAATGGATGATGTATGGATCAATATTGACTGAAATATACAAAATTTTCTGTGAGAAAAAAAAATCAAATGAGTTTTCTGATGTGACAGTAATGATAAATGTAAAAAGAAAACTCATTTTGTGCCTGCTTTACCAACATTCTGAGATACAGAATGGAACTCTGTTATTTGAAAGCATTCTTTACAGAACAATATTTGACTGCGGCATGAATCAAATAATTTTTTTTATTTCATTAGGATACACACTCCCTTCTCCCCAGTTATACCACAATGATTTCATTTAACTCTTAAAAATCTACATCAATGTGGATCTCATCCAACATGCCTTTAAATACTGACACAGACAACGCCAGAATGGGTCATCAGTGCTTATCAATCAATTTTTTTTTGTAAATCAATGACAGATATAAAGCAAAGGCGAGGATACAGGAAACGGAATGACATGTTGTCTTTTTTTACTTGAAGTCACGAAACTATGACAGGAAAAATGCACGGCAAAACATTTTCCAATTAGTACACATCCTTCTACTAGTGTTTCAGCATTAAAATCTATAAAAAATATCCTGGTACATGTCAGTTATTTGTCTGCAAGTTACTCATGATTGGCAGTTATAATGAAACCCTGGGAACACAAGACACTTTAATTCCTCTCCATATACCTCGACACTTGTCACTGGCTGCTTGAAGTCATAGCATGAAGGATTTTTAATGACATCTATTATATTAAGTTCTGAAGCACTAGATTCTTCATAAAAAATATGCAAAAATAATCACTCTCAATGAATGAAGAAGTATAAATATGTGTTAAAAGACACTTTTTTTCACATGTAACTTTAATTACTTCTTTTGAAAGTGTGTTCTTGTGAATGAAATGTGCAGTGAAGAACAGGTGTCTTAATTAGCTTTGCACTCTAAGTCTTGCATAATTAATTGTCCAGTAACAGCCAGCTAAAACCTCCCAAAATAAATTTCATGTCACCTGTGCTGAATAAGTGGTCAAAGACATCTTTCAATCAATTACTTGTGACATTTTCTCATCAGTCAAATACTTTATTTTCTTGAAGTTTAAACCTACTGGCTGATACACAATACAGGTGAGATTTGATACAATATCAAACCACTTTATGACAAATCTCAGAATTTCAAAGTACATAAGAGTGGTGGTCCCTTTGACTTCTAACTGTTTTTCTGTGTTAAAGTAAATTATCTGCAATCACAAACTTAAAGCTTTCATGGAGAAAAGTATAAAATATATCAAATATTAACAACTGAATAAGAAGTGTCAAGAAATCCATTAATTTTTTTACTTGGAAAAGTAGGTGTTTAAAAAAATGTTGGCATTCTATGGAAAAATCCAGGTGCTCCACATACTGTCCATCTGTTTGTCTTAATTAATTATGGTACAAAAAGTAAGGCAATGCTTGTTTGTAATTTATTTACTATTTACTATTGTTATTAATTTAATTACTGTTGCTCCACAATGGGAACTGGAATACAAATCATTCTGCTCTGTCACTCAGATATAGAATTGCAAGAATTTGTTTGTCTCTCATTTATTACAAGGAAATATAAATATAACTTGTAACACTATTAACATTGCAACATAAAATTTGAAACAACCATAAACTAGGAAAATACTAGTTTGTCATAAAGTGATCTTCTACATAATTTTTACATCTTTTGTGAAATGAATGAATCTTGTCTGCTTTCCTCTTTAAATATACATAAACTGACTCAGTGCTTTGATTGCCAGCCTCAGGAGTTTCTACACAGCTATACAGACATTGGTGCACATCTTGGCAAAAGATTAACATTGTATTATGAGAGCCGGATGCTGGACATATGCTTTGCATTTACAACAACACATACTTTGTACCAGGTCTGCCGATGTAAGCAGTTGCTGTAGTGCCTGGTTTTGCCAGAGCTTTTGCCGTCTGCCATTTACAAAAACCAGCCGGCAGGAACATTCTCCGCTATTAATTATAGTGTCTCGTATTTTATGGCCCTGTGTAGGTTTTGACATTGGACCTGCATTGGTGTTTCAAAGTACAAATAGTAATCTTGGTTTTGCTCAAGAAATACCACAAGAATGAACAAGAAGCAAGAAAAGCTGCTGAATGAAGTGTTGTTGAGCTGCAGCAGTGCTGGTCATGAATCTCCAGCGCCAAGTCTCACTGTAAAGTCATGAAGAATCTCCTCAAACCACGTAGGTGTCTGCTCCGCAAGGTTTTATAGGAAAAATCTGATAAAGAAATTCACAAAGAGGGCACGCAACAAATTCCCTCAAATCATGTCTCAAAGAAGTAAGGAGAGAGGAAATGGCTGAAACAGCAAGGATTAGCAAGAACCAAAAGAATATCAGCTGAACTTAAGGCAACTTTTTAGCTCTAAAACACTGACCTAGACAAACATGTATGAATTCAGTAAATTACAGAAAGTCTAAAATCTCCATCATCATAATAACTCTTAATTGTAAAGTACAAAAAGAATTAACCCCCAAAAAATACAAAAAGCACAAAATTATCTTTCAGGAACAAAGTAAAAATACAGAAAATTATATTCATTCTGGGAAAAAGCAAATAAAACATTTGCTGTACCTGGAGTACCTTTTTCTTTATTCCAGTCACTAAAGAACAAGCCTAGCCTATACCAGTCCTCCATATAACTGTGCAGGTCATGATATGACACTCACTCACGCAGGTCAGATAATAACATTGTTACAAGTATAATTAGTGTGAACACAGTGTCAGGGAACATGAGGTTCAACAATGGGAAATCCCTGGGCTCACGAAAAAACTGTTCATGCTCACACTTAGGGCCAGCTAACTGTATGTTATGATAATATAGTACTGAACGAAAATAAAATCATCTAAAAATATACAAAACTTATAAATGATATCAAAGTGGCCAACTTCACATATCAGTTATATATTGCAGTCCCTCTTTATCTCCTCCGTTTTAACCGCTGCTCTGATTTCACCACCAGGGTTTGCACAGGTAAAAGAATTTTAATCAGACCAGCTATGTGCCCTGTGTCAGCCCTGAGAATCTTGCTATACAAAGCATCAATTAAAACAAACAAGATTTGATTTTTAGTAATGTCACCTACTGCATGGTAGGGTATCATCCTTCAATAAAACTCAAATATCATCTTAACAGAAAACCACTCAGGTAGCGGCAGCCATGTTTTCTACAGATATGTGTGTAAACTAAGCAGTACCTTAAGTGCTGTGTGAACACACTGAATAATGCAGACAGGGTTATTTTGCAAGTACAAATGCTTTGTGTTAGCTTGCTGTTTCCCATTTGAAATGTATGCCCTCTACTGAGGCACTGAACTACACCAGTTCAATATCAGAGACTACCAACGAGCCAGTTAAAGCCCACATGAATAGATGGAATGATTTGAAAACAAGGGACCCATGGGTCACGGCGCTCAGCTGATCGTGATTGGACTATAAATGTTTCTCCACTGTGATACTATATCGAGTCGAAAAAGCTTATGAATATCATGGACATGTTGGGCTATTATAAAGGAATGTAATGTAATATGTTAGTAAATGATAAATGAAATTACCTGACTGATGGATTAATAGAGTAAAATATAGTGGTTTATTTTTATTTATTTAGGAGGGGTTGAAAATCGTGATATATGTGAGCAAATATGAATGCAATGACAGCAGTAATAAGCAGTAGTAGAATGATGATAAGGCTATTTGTTGAAGGATCTAAAGTGTATGGTAGTCTGCAAGCTTTCAATTTGACAGATATGAAGTTATGGTTAACTATGCTGATGAAGTGATTTATGAATTTGTGACTGTATGACACAATATCTCTTTAGTCTTGACAAGGTACATTATTGTGATGCCCACTATGTCTACATATTACACAATATTGACATAATTTCTGGCATGTACATAGGTACCTATGGATGAATAGTTATACAAAATATTAAAGTATGAATATATCTGATTCATCTTGTTCTTGCTTACTGAGGCTGACTTTGGGATGGGGTCGGAGAAGGGAAAAGTGAGGGCAGCACGAAGGTGGATGTAGAAATATTCTATTGTAATGTTTTGCATTTATATAAGAATATGAAAAGCTAAGAGGAAAGGGGCCCTCCTACTTGGTTATAGTAAATTTCTAAATATATGATTGCAAACTAATACTCTGACAAGACTGTCATGAAGAAAAACAGTAAAGTTTTGAGATACTGTGATGCATATGAAAATTTACAGATGGACAGGCAAGTGGACAGAATGGAATACCTTTATTTCACTTTCAAGGGAATAATGCATTTAAGTTTATATATAAGCCTATTTGTTTTAAGCATATCCACTTTTTCCATTAAGAAGTTTTTATCTGAATCATTTTTTATTTTTACAGGTTTTATAAATTTTAATAAAAAAAACTGAAAATATAAGTTAAAATATTAGAATTGTTGCAAAAGTTGCGATCATTATATATACAGAGTAAAAAATTGAAACTATAAGTTTAAATATTAGAATTGTTGCAAAAGTTGCAATCATCATATATCCAGAGTGTAGCTCATATTGGGTCATATTATGCATACACATATATTTTATTATTTTTAAATCATAAATGTTTAAACTGAATTTAAAAGAAAATAATGCCACAACATGGCACCTACAAGAATATTCCTTGAATCACTAATAAAAAGTTTTGCACATTGGAGTTTTCAGTACATGCTTAATTTTATTCACCAAAATAAAATAAAATATTCAGTAAATTTGATAAAATAAAACATCTTTTCAAATAAAGTATACACACTGTTGGTTGAATGAGGGAAAAACAATATCTTTGTGCTAATTACTATCCCAGTTTTAATTAATTACTGGAATTAATAGTCAATTTCACACCTGGTGAAGTTTTTACTCTTCTGAAGTAAGGAATTACTTATCTGATAAACATCCACACTTTCACAGCAATACACCCTTTGTGGACACAATTTAATGTACACTTTAATCATTGTAACCCTGGTGGTACAATACAAAACCTAAAATGTAGCATAGCCTAGAATAAGAATGAATCAAATACAGAAAATAATAACATTCATCTAGTTTATGCACCATCTGGGGGGGGGAGTGCAGGGCAGAGGGGAAGCCTGCTGGTAGTGGCCAAGCTTAGCCAAGGCAAGCTGCCTGGGGTGTGTTACATAATGCAAGTGAAGGCTGTACTACTAGGTGGGCTAGATGTAAACAACACTTGACATGGTGTATGAAAACGTGAATAAAAGCTATTCTTTCATATCAATTTCTTTGAAATTTCAGATTTTAAAAGATTAAATCCTTATGTTTATATGCTGTGAAAATTAAATCAACAGTGCCAAAGTTGGACAAAATTTAAGGTATTGATTTTTTATTTATGCAAATAACTTGAAAAAATTGCAAAATTCATATCTAATTTTGGGTAAACAATTGAATCTTGATTAAATAAAGTTATATTCCTGAAAAAAAGTCTCTAGGTTCAGCAATTCTCATGTTAGGTGAGTAAATAAATTTCCTGATTTTTTTAAAAAGTGCATTATATTTTGGCCCATAACTTCAAAATAATACCCAATACTGGCCTAATCTTTGGTATGTTCATAGAAAATGTATGAAAGAATGTGAATACTAAATATGATCAAATTCAGATCAGTGGTTTTGATATTAGGCAGCCTTGAAGTGTAACAATGGCTTTTTTATGGAAAACGGAGGTTTTTTCTTAATATCTCGAAGGAACGAAGTCCTAATGATCTAATTTTCAGTTTGGTAGGAGATTTGGGGGACATCTAAAATGATGCCAACTGCCTGGGGAGCATAGAGATGTGCACTGAATGACCTACAGTCATCAAAGTGGACTGCTTGACAATGTAAGGGAATACAACAAGAGCCTCTAAAAAAATTCAATAACTAGCCTAATTTTGCAGCTTTTATTTTCAAACTTCAGATTTTAACAGATTAAATCCTTAAGTGTACATGCTGTGAAAATTAAATCCACAGTACTTACAGGAAAAAAACGTGCCGTGGCCGAAGTTGGGCAAAATTTAAGGTACCAATTTTATATTTTTGCCAATATTTAAAAAAAATTAACAGATTTTGATCTAATTTTTGGTATACAATTAAATTTTGATTAATTAAAGTTGTATTACTGAAAAAAAGTCCCTACCTTTAACACTTTTGGTCTTAAGTGACCAAATATCTTTCCTGATTTTTTTACAAAGTCCATTATGTTTGGGCCCATAACTTTTTTAAATTAAACAATACTGACTTAATTTCATTGTACATAGGAACTATATAGAGGAATATTTATGGTAAATATGAAGAAAACCAGATGAGTGGTTTTGATATTAGGTAGTCCTGAAGTGTAAAAATAGATTTCTAATAAAAAATTGAGGTTTTTCCTTAATATTTCAAAATAACGTAGTCCTATTGACCCAATTTTCGGCATGGTAGGAGATTTTGGGGACATCTAACTGTATGCCCAATTTCAGATTCGTAGGTCCAACGGTGTCGAAATGTGCCAGTCTTACGGACAGACATCCAGACGGACAGACGGACTGATGACGGACAATGGACCACGACTATAGCTCAGATGACTTATAGTCAGCTGAGCTAATGATTGACTGCATTACCATTTGCCATTTAGCATTTTAAAACAATTTTGTTTGTGACTGGTGTAATAATCTGATCCTACCTGATTCTTTGTCCACCGGGGCCACAGCTTTTTGTACATGATGACCAGTTTTCCCACTCTCCGAGCTGACAATCTCGAGGACACGGAACGAGACAAGCACGCTTTCTCACAGGTTCACCATCCATGTGGGCAAGACCTACGAGAAACGATGAACAACCTCTCATGTATAAACTAGTACATTTGATATAAGTATGCAAATGTCATAGTTAATAGTTTTTATGGTAATTGTCTTTATTAGTGTCAAAGGGAAATTTTTCTGTAAATTTAATACCTTTAGTGTATTATCAGTGTTTCACAATCAATCAAATTTTCTTTTAAATTTCATTTTTAATACCTATAATGGTATATCTATGACATTCAGAATCTCCAAAATGTCATGTACAGTTCACATATTTTACAGACATAATTACATCATAAGGATTAATTCTCTTGCTCTAAATTGTTCTCTGTACCATCAGATTCAAGGAACAATATCTAAAGGCTGATTTTCTCCAATATCTTTTTTTTTTCCTCTATCAATTTAAAATTCCTTAGATAAGAAGTACCTATTGGAGGAGAATTCTTTCCCTAAATTTCAATTATATGTAGCAATTTTCCAGCTGTTCACCTTTTCCACATTTAGACTTGTCTACTGGATTGCCCCTGGGGTCTCCTTCCTTGACACATGTGACTGTTCTGGACTGGAAGCCTGCTCCACAAATCTCAGTTTCTCCAGGTGGAATCTGACACTGTGTCCACGCACCTGTCCTCCAAACATACCTGTGAGAAAAATATCCTTCTTTTAGTTAATCTTAGTTTAGTATTCAAACGCACATACCCTGAAAAATTCTGTCTTCAGTTTATGTCAGTTGTTTACCATGTGAAATAAATACAAAACTTTCAGTATCTCATCAGATTTAACCATATATTTCACTTTTTGGTGGATAGACTTAGAATGATAAGAAGACTGGAACTGAAAGCGGAACATGCACATTTTAAAAATTGTGTATCCACAAGAATGTCAGGCAAAATATCCTCAGAGCATCAGAGAATCTCTCCAGCATTAAAGTGAGGTCCTTTTTCATGACTTTTGGCTTCTATAACAAAGTCAGAGACAACTATAACAAAGTCAGAGACAACTATAACAAAGTCAGAGACAACTATAACAAAGTCAGAGACTGATCAAATCCAGAAAAAACTCTAAATTCACCTGCTTCTTTGTCACTGTATCTATGGTTACAAAGTTGTAAAGGTTTATGAGACCTGACCTCAGCAAGAAACTAGAATACGGTTAGTCGACAAGCGACTACGTGTATCCGCCAAAATCACAGTAGGACGGGTTAAGTGAGGCATGGATTGAGTGGCAAGGGGAAATAGAGTTATATGTGTTACATATTAGAATGGATCTCTGCCACTTAAACATGATTGTAGGTGGCGCCACCTGTTATTTGAATGAGAAACTATCAAAGATGTATACACATGCAAAATTTCAGGTGGAAAAGTAAAACCACTGCAGAGACATGAGTGATTTTACCCACAGCAGACAAACAGATGGACGCTGTGCAAAAATGGCTGCAGGTGGAACCACCATTTTTGTGTATGTTATAAAGCTATCCAAGGGCTACATTTGTGTATCTTTTTTCCTGATTGGTCAAACGAGTCCGGAGATATAAGCATGGGTGTCTACAGCGTGAATGTGAATGTAGGTGGCGCCACCTGTCATAAAATCAAGAAAGCTGTGCTGGATGTATAAGCATGCTGAATTTCAGGTAATTTGGTCAAACCACTACAGAGATATGAGTGATTTTAACCCAAGGCAGACAAACAGATGGACGCTGTACAAACATGGCTGCAGGTGGCGCCACCATTTTTGTGTATGCTATCCAAGGGCTACAATTTTTTTCCTGATTGGTCAAACGGTTCCCGAGCTATGAGCTTGGATGTCTGCAGGGTCAACATGAATGTAGGTGGCGCCACCTGTCATAAAAGCTATCTAGGATGTATAAGCATGCCGAATTTTAAACTTCGTTTTGGCGGATACAATAATCAAGACTCCACAGGGCTGACCACAAACAATTCAATGCCATCAATATCTTGCAATTAAAGAAACAAACAGGCTTAGAGACAAAAAGGACAAAGAGGCATCAATCAAAACTCTTTAAGAAAGGTCCATGGCCTGTTGGTGGCATTTAGTGTCTGATGAATGATGATGAAGGTAAGATAAGAATGATAAACGTTATTAATCAGCATTCCGGATTCCAGTTTTCACTACCCCAGGGCTGGGCATAACCTGTATTTAAGACATTTGAATGAATCTCTGAGGGTCTTTCAGGATTTCCCTAGTTTTCCTTTGGGACTTATTAGGACTGAACTAAGTAAATGTTCTCCTCTCCAATCCAACCCCTTAACCACTGGGCTTCTTAGTAACCTGCAAGACTGAAAACAAAATAAAAATGAGGCAAACGTACCTTGGACAGTGAGGAACCGTCCCCCGCTCACATTCTCGCGTTTCTCTTAGATGAGGACAGGACATGCCGCCATGTTTGGGTTCTTTTGTTATCCTTCGCATCCTCTCCTGAAGACCTTTGTCTTCCGTGTTGCCATGGTTACATGTCCTTTGGCAGTGGCTCCATTCTGACCAATGGGAAACTTCACAGTCACATGGCAACAAACAAACTTCTGTATCAGTGGGCGGAGCCTCATCTGTAACAACCAATGAACAGTCTGATAGAAGTGCATGTGACTATATGATGGTGTAACTGGTTTCAAATGATCTTCAAAGACATCCTCATATATTTATGAACACATTTTTTCTGTTTTATCTAACATATATTATATAAATAATTCTTGTATATTTAAGGAATAACCCTGACTACTATAAAAAACCTGCTTAGTAATATATTTATCTACATTCTGATCTCTTAATTGAATTCTTCACAAATGTCTAATTAAGCAATAAATTATTGTTAAACTTAGGGCTAATCATATTGGAAAATGTTAATAGCATTTAAATTCACAGATTAATCTGGAAAAGATTTTTATTTTACATGATAAGAAAGTCTGTAACATTTTTCAAATAAACAGTACACCCTGGCAGCAAAGTAGCAGTTGTTATATAATAGTTATAGAAAATCAACACTTGCACTTTGGAAGCCACCAGAAAAGGCTATTTAAATTGCAGGTGTGTTAATTTGCCTTGAAATAAGTTGAGAGACCCTCATAACCTTATCTATAATGTTTTCTACATTATAAAGATCAAGAATATGCTATAAAACTAAAGTTGCTCTGCTCTACCAGTTTATGAAGACTGTATTCATTTTGCATTGATCCTTCTAAGAACGAATTCCTACCAATAATCATCAATCATTGTGCATCAATTGATATCAATAAACCCATGTATCACACCAGCCATGTGTACAATCCTGCATTTACAGCTGAATTTCACTGTGATTCCTGAAGAGCTGATTTCTACAAAATTATGTGTAAAACATAAAAGATATGTTTTTTTCTAGGTTGATCAGAAGAAGAGGCGGCCAGAGCTTGTAGGTGTTAGGGTATAGCGTATTCAGGACTGCTTGTGTAACGGTGACAATACATCAAACTGAACTTGCAGTACTTGGATTTTATAATGGAGTATCACAAGCTAGTGTTTTTTGTCTGTTATTTTTTGTAATTTTTGCCTTTTATAGGAGCTGCTTCGCTCATGTTCCTTTCACACTATCGTAACCTCTATTGCCTTGGGGAATCTTCTGTGGGTACCACCTTATCGACGTAATGCACTTTGCCAAAAACAAGTCTTCCCATACAATACAGCATCAATCAAATGATAATGGCTTTTCCTGAAAGGGCCACCATGTCAAGAATACTCTTGTGCAAAATTCCAAGTCAATATTTTAGATATACCAATAATATATAGTTGTATCCCTTATTACAAGAAAGCAAAATATCTTCTGTAAAATTAAAGAAGGAGGAGCCTTTTCTCAGATGGTAGCCAGCTAGGCTAATCTCTGGGATCAATAATCACGAGTAAAATACAAATAACTTCTGCTGTCTTTGTTTACTAAATAGTAATTTATCTATCACATTTTATCATGACATGATATAAATATGGAGTTGTAAGTAGGGAGCACATGACACAACACAAATGATTATATACAGGAGCAACCATCAGTAATGACTACTTTCTTTTGCTGCATCTAGCTTGATACAAATAACTAACATGACCTTTCTAGTTATTCATCATGCTTAATTGGAGAACCCATTGTGGTCAAATTAGCCAGGTTTCATTATACTGGATGTAATGGTCTCTTAGCCTTTTTCATACATATTGTGATTTAAAACTATTTTTAACAAAGCAGTTTCTTCAAACCTTTTCAATCTGCTTGGAAAATTTATTTGATGTAGCTAAGATTGCAGGAGTGTGCGACCCTAACCAGCTGGGTTCCTGCATCAGGCCCTGGGATTTGATTGGCAGGTGATGAGATATACATGTACATTAATTGTAATGACCAGATGCTGGGGGATCCAGGTCTGAGTCGTGACAGGTTGTTACATGCAATAAAAAGCCGATGGTCATGTCCAGCCTCAATGTCCTCAGCTGCCTCTACTTTTATTACATTTTTATGTTACTTGTCAGAGCTCTCCACCAGGAACAGCTACCTGTCGATAACTGGCCAAGGTTTACCTAATGAAACAACATATGTTTGCTATTTTAATCACAAGAAATTAAGTGAACCTCTTTTTTGACAACATTGTAATAACAAAAGATACTTATGTACCAATGAAATGAGATTATGTCTTGTTCCAAATGGGTGTTTTAATTAGTGTATCAGACTGACCTAAGGAAAAATTTAATTTGCTTCATAGAAATCCTAACTTGTGTCTAGCATTTGATCTCCATGATTATGTTATGTATATTTCATAAAAACCGATTAAAATTTAACTTAAAAGTCTTTGGAATCAGTTTATATAAGTTGTAACTATAATTAATCTGTTAATGCAAATTGTAATAATAATCAATCAGTGTGTGTACATTGTATAATTAACATGGTATAAATTCTTGCCAAGGCCATTGATAATCACACTGAAACTCTTGCAAATGACTTATGTACCAATAAATAATGTATAATTTTACCTGGCATACTCAGTAAGATAAAGTACAAGTAGTATTGATCACGACTTCTTTTAATAATACATTATAACTTCTCTAATACTTATATCATCTGGACAACAAAACAATCCCCCATGAAAATCCATGAATTACCTGTATAACAAGTGACCCAGGGGTCATGACGCTCAGCTGACCAGGAAGACATTGACAAAAGTAATTTTATCATCTGAATGTCAAATTTGAATGAAATACTTTTCCAAACTTGACCTTTTGTATAAAATCATCCTATATTTATTTGTTGTACTATGGAGCTCTGTAGCATGAAGGATATGGGTAACAGACACCTATTTTCAAGGTTTACAAGATGACTTTTCAGGGGTCTCCCAGCATGTCAAAAAATAAAATTCTAGGTCCAGTTATTATGATTTGTGCCCTGTTAACAAATCCAAATGTTTATTCTGGGGGGTATTTCAAAGCCGCATAGGATGAAGGATATGGGTAACAGAGATGTAATTTCAGGTGCAAAAGGAGACTTTTCAGGGGCCTCCCAGCATATCAAGAAAGGAGATTCTAGTTCAAGTCATTATAATTTGTGCTCTGTTAACAGATGACCAAATCTTTTATTCTGGGGAGTACTTCGGAGCCCCAGAGCATGAAGGATATGGGTAACAGGGACCTTATTTCGGGTTTCCATGTAGACCTTTTATGGGCTTCCCTGGAGGTGAGGACAGAAGATTCTAGGTCCAGTCATTATGATTTGTGCCCTGTTAATATATGACCAAATCTTTATTCTGGGGGGTACTTCAGAGCCCCATAGCTCACAGAATATGGGTAACAGGGACCTTATTTCGGGTTTCCATGTAGACCTTTAATGGGCTTCCCTGGAGGTGAGGACAGAAGATTCTAGGTCCAGTCATTATGATTTGTGCCCTGTTTACAGATGACCAAATGTTTAAAGATCACAAAAGTAGAGAAAAAAAATCGTAAAAAATAAAAAAAAATATAGGTGGCGCCACCAATCTCGAGAAATTGATGTAACACTCCATGATCAATATCAATGCAAAGAATCATGGTGATTAATGCATTAGTTGTTCAGATACTTGAGCTTTTGTATTAAATTTTGCATTATTCTGGGGGGGTACTTCAGAACCCCATAGCTCGAAGAATATAGGTCACAGTGACCTAATTTCAGGTTTACAAGGAGAATTTCCATAGACCTCCCACGATTTCAAGTAAGAAGATTCCGGGTCTAGCGGTTACGATTTGTGCCCTGTTAACATACAGACGCCTGGATGGCCGGACGGACGACGGACAAAAGGTGATCCCTACAGCTCAGATGACTTTCAGTCAGCTGAGCTAAAAATTGAAAAAATACAGGTGGCGCCACCAGAATGCAGAAACTGATGAAACATTTCATGATCAATATCCATGCAAAGAATCATGGTGATCAATATAATAATTGTTCAGATACTTGAGCTTTTGTATCAAATTTTCCATTATTCTGGGGGGTACTTCGGAGCCCCATAGCTCAGAGGTTATGGGTAACAGAGACCTAATTTCAAGTTTTTAAGGAAACTTTTCATTGGCCTCTCAGCATGTCAAGAGAGAAGATTCTAGGTCCAGTTGTTACGATTTGTGCCATGTTAACAGATGACCGCATCTTATGAGGTCTCAAAAATAGAGAAAAAAATTCGTAAAAATAAAAAAAATACAGGTGGCGCCACCATACTGCAGAAACTGATGACACATTCCATGATCAATATCCATGCAAAGAATCATGGTGATCACTACAATAGTTGTTTAGATACTTGAGCTTTTGTATCAAATTGTCCATTATTCTGAGGGATACTTCAGATGACTTACAGTCAGCTGAGCTAAAAACACTTAATGGTCAATATCCATGCAAAGAATCATGATGATCTCCGTATTAGTTGTTCAGATACTTCAGCTTTTGCATCAAATTGTCCATTATTCCGAGGGATACTTCAGAGTCCTATAGCTTGAAGGATATGGGTAACAGAGACCTAATTTCAAGTTTCCACAGGCACTCTTCATGGGCCTCCTTGCATGACAAGAATGAAGTTTCTAGATCCAGTTGTTGCAATTTGTACCCTCTTGATAGATAACATAGGTGGCGCCACCAGTCTGCAGGAACAGATGACACATCTCATGATCAATAGTTATGCCACAAATCATGACCATCAGTCAAGTAGTTAATGAGATATTGAAGTTTTTGTATGAAATTTTTTACTTTTCTTGGGGGTATTTGGGGCTCCATAGCTCGAAGAATATGGGTAACAGAGACCTAATTTCTGGTTTCCATGGAGACTTTTCATAGGTCTCTCAGTGTGTCAAGAATGAAGATTCTAGGTCCAGTCTTTACGATTTGTGCCTTGTTAACAGATGTTTACATTTTGAAAGGTCTCAAAAATAGAGAAAAAAATTCGTAAAAAATTGAACGATTCAGGTGGCGCCACCAGTCTCCAGGAAGTGATGGAACATCTCATGATCAATATGTATGACAAAAATCATGACCATCAGTCACGTATTTAATGAGATATTGAAGTTTTTGTTTGAAATTTTTTACTTTTCTGGGGGGTAGTTTGGGGCCCCATAGCTGGAAGGATATGGGTAACAGAGACCTAATTTCTAATTTCCATGGAGACTTTTCATAGGTCTCTCAGTGTGTCGAGAATGAAGATTCTAAGTCCAGTCATTACGTTTTGTGCCTTGTTAACAGATGTTCACATTTTTAAAGGTCTCAAAAATAGAGAAAAAAATTCGTAAAAAATCGAAAAATACAGGTGGCGCCACCGGTCTTCAGGAACTGATGGAACCTCTCATGATCAATATGTATGCCAAAAATCATGACCATCAGTCAAGTAGTTAATGAGATATTGAAGTTTTTGTATGAAATTTTGGACTTTTCTGGGGGGTACTTTGGGGCCCCATAGCTCGAAGGATATGGGTAACAGAGACCTAATTTCTGGTTTCCAAGGAGATTTTTCATAGACCTCCCAGGATGTCAAGTAAGAAGATTCCAGTTCTAGCGGTTACGATTTGTGCCTGGTTAACAGACAGACAGACGGACAGACGGGCAGACAGACGGACAGACAGACAGACGGACGACGGACAAAGAGTGATCGCTATAGCTCAGATGACTTTCAGTCAGCTGAGCTAAAAATGAAAGACTGCGTAACCATTGGTCCTTACAAAGCACACCTGCATGCTTATTGTTACAATAACATTTTTATAATGAGAAGTATCTTACTCTGTAACGTAAAAGAAGACTCCACACTACCTGGTAACCATGACAACTCTACTGATTGTCACAATTTTCTAATATTAGGAATAATCATGACTAATTTGTAAATAAAATGCCTTTACTGAACTAACTATGATATCTGTATTTGTTACTTGAAACCTATTTTAATATACAATCAGAGAGTTTCCAAGAAATAAATGGGGAAGTGTTTCATCTGTAATTCTGCTTGACAAATTCCTTGCTAGTATATTCTTGCCAGGAATATTATCAAGTCTTGCAAGAAAAAGTCTTTTTTCTGCATTTAATAAAGATAAAAGTATATTTATATCCATATAAATAATACATTTAAACAACACACACACACGTTTCGATTTATTGAGTCCTCAGGGAACTGAATGCATTAAATTACACAGTATATGAGGAAGGCAAACAATGATGCCATAATTTTGTCCGAGGTCAAATTCTTCTTTAATGTAACTCAACTTGAAACTATAGATGTCTGCAATCACCAAGCAGTCACTTTAAGAATTATCACCCCACCTACAAAGTTCAAGTCTATGTGACCAAGCCTGTTTCATATACAAGATTAACCTGATATATAAAATATAATTGTTATTAAATGTCTGCATTGTGACGGAAGTATAAAATGTCAGAATCAATGGACATAGGTTGACCGTATGACGAAAATCAAGTAACATCAAAATACCCCCAAATAAAGCTTTAATAAGCCAAATAAAGACTGGCAGGAATAGCTGTAACTATATGGTTTTATGCTCACTCCCAACCGGTCCAGTTGTAAAAGTATAAAGCACCAAGAGAGTATAGTCTCATGTTACTGACGAAGCGGATCGCTGCTCAAATATGTCCCCTGGCCTTATACTAGTATTACAGTGAATCTGTGAGCCTGCTGTACAACCATACTGCAGATAATACACATAAAGATATATATTTGTAAATCTTTATTACCCTGTGCAAAGCAAAGGTTATTGTTTTCACTCTATTCTGTGTGTGTGTGTGTGTGTGTGTGTGTTGGTACCATATCTGGAGACGGTATCACAGATGTTATTGAAATTGATCATATAGGTTGGTATTGTGAAAGTGTCCAACAAGGTAGATTCTGGTGTAAATAGAAGCGTAAATAACCCCAGAATAAGTGTTTTATGAAGTTTTATGTCACATATCTGTTAACACTAGGACGTAGCATGTGATGTTATACATGGCCATCTTTGTAGTGCAAGTCATTGTGTCAGAAGGGACAATGATGCACGCCACGTGACATTTCCCAGAAAGGTGTCCGTAAACAAATACACAAGGGGGGGGGGGGGGATAGGCTAACCACCCAAACAGACAATTTGTTAATAAACGGTTACATGGTATTAGGAAGGGAGTCAACATCCGATACCATGGTCCATGTTGTTACTGTGAAAATTCAAACTGGCCGTCCGCAATCAAGCATCCAGAAGTTACTGAGACCTCTATCGAAAAAGACGTTACCTGGGTCGAAAAATCGGTCCCTGGTTCAAGCCACCATGTGAGGGGTTTCGCAGGGAATCCACCTGGTGCTTATGAAAAGAAGCGCTCTGATGGAATGTTCAGAATAATACAAGATCTATCAAAGCCGCCGAGCCAGTCGGTCCATGATTTTATAGATCCAGAACAGTTCTCAGCGCAATACATAACTTTCGATTTGGTTGTCTATATTGTAAAACAGCACAGTAGGAATGCTCTTATGTCAAAGATAGATCTGAAAGATGCATTTAGACATATCCCAGTGCGTCAGGAAGACTCAGAGTTGCTAGGGAGTACCTGGGTCCACAACAATAACGGTGAGAGACGGAAAGAATATTACCTAGATACTGTACTACCCTCGCCTGTTTAATGACTATGCTGATGGATTAGAGCTCATAATGATATCTATTGGAGCTAGTGTCCTCGCTCATTATTTAGATGATTTCTTTACGTGCAGTGAAGGATATTCTATACAGTGTAGAAAAGACCTTGACATCATGTTAAAGTGTTGTGAGAAGGTAGGCTTCACCGTCCAGCCATCAAAAGTGGTCCCCCCTTCAAAGTGCACTGAATTCCTAGGCATTAATGTTATAGACTCCGGAAACATGGAGGCCTGTATCTCGGCAGAGCATTTGTGTGACATAATGGGAGAACTTGAACAGCGGGTTGTTAAAAGCAAATAATGTAAACGCCAGTTATTGTTGCTGGCAGGAAAGCTGCCCTTCATTTCTAAAGTGTGTAAAAGGGGCAAGATTTTTACGAGGAGAATAATATACTTGTCAAAAAAACTACAGGACTAAATTGAATGGCTGGCCAGGACAGATATTCAGTGGTGGATCGCCTACCTACCGACCTGGAATGGGTTCAACATCTTTTACACACTTATAATGCCTTTGTGAAACCGCCCCTCTTGAGCAACTGACTGTGACATCGATTACGTAAGGCAAACTAAATATCTCACAAGGAACCTTTACACAACATTCACACGATGCACTGCCAAAAAAGCCCTCCTGACATATGAACACTTGTTTAGATAGGGTGAACGCACCATTTCTAGCTTAGAATTTTCTTTCGTGCTTGCCTGTATATTTTCATGTGATGCATGTTATATTTCCATTCACATCTGTTGTTTCACATATGTAGATCGGGCCTTTTACGTGGCATTATGGCCCAATATACTTCTGTTTTTTTTCTAGTATGAAGTGTTAAGCATGTTTTATGAATAGTTTAAGCCAGTACCCTAAAATGTCTATATTTTAGGCCTTTGAATTGTGAGGAGCTTTTTAATCAATTAAATTAACTGATTCCTTACCTTCAATTTGATTCTCAATCCAATTATTACCACAGTAGTAAGTCTCAGACTTTCTTTTAAATAAGAACAAATATTTTACTACAATGGATGTCAGTCAATTTTAGAAAGTAGAGGAACTGTCTGGCTGGTCCTCTGTTTATCACCACCATTTTTGCTTCAACGTGAGTGGAGCAGTTTGCTGGTGATCATTAAAACTAAATCTTGAGCACACATGCAATAAATAGTTTTAATATCACAGCATACTCAGTCAAGTTGTCTGCTGAGAGGTTTGGGATGGCACACGCAAAAAATATAATAACTGAAACGAACTGTTTCAATGTTACATACCAAGTTTCAGAATTTGACAAAACTGCTTTTGAAGAAAATCATTCAAAAGAAAAACAAGGGACCTAGGGGTCACTGTGCTCAGCTGACGTTAACCTTGAAGGTAAAAATCTAAAATAATATCTAATGGAGATAAAGTGTAAGAGGAAGAGGTAATAAAGGCCATGGTTGGTTTATATGATTGGTTTGTATTGATGAGCAAGAAATTGTTGCAAAAAATATTTTGTGACCTGACCATGTGTTTCCTAATGTTGAAACTAAAGCATGTGAGCAGTTTGTGAACAAATGATCTGTACTATTACCATGATCATTAGTTGGTTTTTCGATTAACTGTTGACTTTTCAGTAGTTTACACATTTGTTCAATTGAATCTATTTTTTTGCATAATATATATTTTTAATTATATATGTATTTTTTTTATGAAATGTATACAGCTGAAATATAGCTAATTAACAACATAAAACAGGGCAAACAAAGCCTGATCTCAAATTCTGCTGAGGCAGGAAAATAATGAACAAATGTTTGTATTAAATCCTGATTTTTTTATCACATCATTTATTTTTTCTAATTTAAGTTTATATTTCTATACATTTCCAATTTAACATATATATCTGAATATAAAAGTTGATTCATAATTCTCAATTGCATCATCATAAATCTCAATCTTGTCAGATAACACCACATCATGCATACAAATATTTATTTATTTTTTACCACAAAAATATATCTTTTAAATCTGCAAAACAATAAATATCTAAAAATAATACTTGATTTAGATTTCACAATTTTTAATTGTGTCTTTATTTATCCATAATGTGCTTCATATTTTATAATAATTTAAGCATACTGATGGGTTCCTTTATATTTGTTAAAATCATTTAAAAGAAAATTGATTTCTTTAAAAATGCTACATTAGACAACATTGCATCTTCTGGATTACACCTTGAATTATTTTTTCAAGGAAAGTTTTTGCATATCGGAGTGGAAACAGCATTACAATTAAGGAGATACAGTGAAAACAATAACAATTACTGCATAACACTTGGTGGGTTGGGTTTGCAGGGGGGGGGGGGTGATTGGGGTGGTGATATGAGAATAACTGTACACCTGTCTCAGCAGGGGATCTCCCCCAGTGACTGTAACAAATCAGAAACCCTGGCATAGCTGACTTCCAGTGACCTGGAGTGGGACCCTGCATCTGTAATCAAAGCAAGTGACTACAGAAAAAAAATCAATAACTAGCTTAATTTTCAAGCTTTTATTTTCAAATTTCAGATTTAGACAAACTAAATATTTATGTTTACATGCTGTGAAAATTAAATCAATGGTGCTTACAGAAAAAAACGTGCCATGGTCAAAGTTGGGCAATATTTAAGGTACTGATTTTTTTTTATGCTAATAACTTAAAAAATTTACAAAATTCAGATCTAATTTTGGGTAAACAATTGAATCTTAATTAAACATAGTTATATACTTGAGAAAATAGACTCTAGTTTCATAATTTTTCATTTTAAGTGAGTTATTATTTTTCCTGATTTTTTTCAAAGTCCATTATGTTTGGGCCCATAACTTAAAGAATTTATACTTTACAGACTTAATTTCTGGCAGGTAAATAGGAACTATATAGAGGAATATTTATGGTAAATATGAGGAAAAAAAGATGAGTGGTTTTAAAATTAGGCAGTCCTGAAGTGTGAAAATAGGAATTTAATAAAAAATTGAGGTTTTTCTTTAATTTCTCAAAGAAACGAAGTCGAAAAACCCAGTTTTCGGCTTGGTAGGAGATCTTGGGGACATCTAACATTATGCTGAATTTTGGATTCCTAGGTCTTACGGTTTCAAAACGTGCCACATCTACGGACGGACGGACGGACAGACGGACTGCAAGACAGACGGACGGACGACGGACAATGGACCACGACTATAGCTCAGATGACTTATAGTCAGCTGAGCTAAAAACTCACAGTAGTACATGTTATATGGTGGTATCTATTCATTTTACAAGATGTTTAAAAAGCACTTATTTTATAGGATTAAAAAAAAGGCACATTTAAAGAGAAAGACACAAACTGTGACACATGCTGAAAGGAGTGTTATCATAGTTTACAATATATCATCTATAGCAAAAAACAATTCAATGAATTGGAATGGTGCATGGTTTTAAATAACTGACTTGAGTAATTAGACCAAAGAATTACTGATCATTACACTTTTTAAGGGAATAAAAAGGTGAAAAAAAGTTTAAATGATAACTTTTACCTAATATTTCTACAAGTAGATAAAGAGGGTGCAAAATATAGTAAAATAACTTGCCCATTAAAAAGAACAATATCTGTGTTAGAAGAAGTAATCAATTAATCAACCAACGTCCCTTTGTTTTTGCTTTAGGAAAGTGCACAATTTGAGGGCATGAGTTGCCTATGATAATAAAGTAGTCATTTCTTATGTTCTTTTTAAAAAAAAAGACAGAAGGTAATAGAGACGATGGTGAATAGTGTAAGTGACCTATACAGACCAATTTGTGAGTACAGTTGGGTCAATTGGTGCAGAAATGGAAAATCCAATGGCTTTAATCTATCTGGGATACCAGCTGCCCGCGGATTAGGAATCATGACACTGAATTGTTTTAATATCACCACTTGATTTACTGTGGACCAAACTGGCCTGAAGCTGTGACAAATTACTGAACCTTGCTTTGTCATAAATACTCCGAAAACGTTATGTAACTGGTCTAAGGTACAGGAAAGCTCAATGATGTATTATTTGGAAACCTGTCACTATTTGTTATAAACTATATATATGGTAGCTTTACTTCAGAACACCAACTCAATTGATTTGCTGGGTAACAGCTAGCATTTGTCAATTTGATGTTATATTCATTAACAACCTAAATATATCAACAACAAAACTTTGATACGATGACTGATATGATAAGACAGAACACTTATAGTTTTTGCTATTGCTTTCTCATATCAAGATACCATAAACTTATCCATTATAAATTTAATGACTATCAGTTCAAAATTTCATGGATATCCAACAAGAAGTTTTTTTTTCATAAGAAATACAAAGTTCAAAACCTAAGTGCTGATGACATCTCAGAATCACAGTTTTTACTGTTTTAATGAACTCATGTTTAGCCATGGCTGAGGAACGTGCTCTCTATGCTATGCCCTCTAAATCTTAAATGTAAATTATGTAAATTTACTGATTAAAGCTATATGTCATTATTAAATATATACCATATGGGTATGATAAACATGAAAAACAAAAGATATCATTATTAAACAAACTCCACTGCTGCCTTTTTCATAATTAAGTAAACTTTGCTTTGTAATTATGTATGAAACTTGAAGTATAACACTTGTATGTTCCTGAATGTTTATAGTTAAATATCACACATGACTGAATACATATCTCGTTAGAAGAATCAGTGTAGTAATCAAACATGATAAATGAATTAAACATGTTATAACTCACTGGCAACTGTTGATTTACATGATGAACAATATTTTTAATTGATCGTAAATATATTTAATTGGTCAGAACAAAGAATATAAAAAGGAAGAGTGCTCATACATTATATCATTTTTACTTTCATTTCAGATGCAAATCCATAATTAGACTGAAATGGGGATAATATAAGATTTAGAAATAAATATATCATCATTACATACACAATGAATGCATTAATGATATACACAATTACCAGGAAAAACACTGCCATCTCCACGGCAACAAGTATTACATACAAATTCAATAATCATGCTGCCACATGTGATTGGTACTAATTAAAATTTGCTTCAAACAGCAGTTAATGAAACCACCCAAAAGATGGACTGCTTGTTAATTTGCTGGTGACAATTAATTAGACAACCAGAGTTCACAAAGTTCCAAAATAGGTCAATGGCAGAGGCAAAAAACTTATCAAAGGGGGTCCAGTCTAGTTTAATCGCAACCCTTCGGCTCTGTCAATAATTGATCATGCACAAAAAAATATGGTGATCAGTATCAAATATTTTTTAGGGACAAAAACCACATTTCCCCCTTTCAACAACAAATGACAAGAAACATGATTAATTATTTGAGAAGCAAAGTCCCATTGATTAAATGCAGAAAATCATGTCCATGTCTCTCTGCGAAGGAATGCTAACAATGTTACAATAAACAGTAATTTCTGCTAATTACTCTGGCCTTGGCAAGAAAAGAAATCTCCTTCTTTCGGAGATACCGCAGCAAGCCACATTACGGTGATTAACAAAAGGCACTACTTGTCTGGTACAGTGAATAGAAATATGCTTGGTCGGTTATGCTCAGCGTACAAATAGCCTTTCTTCTCAAGCGATTATATTTGCTTCCATTTTGTGTCAGCTGCTTTTCCTCTTGGCATCTTTTCGTGTGATTAGTTTGTCCGACTCTGATTCTTTGACTTGCATGTGTCAGCAAATTTTCCATTCCCAGCTGCTGAGGACATATGTAGACTTGTTCTCCCCTCTATTTTACAGATATAATGTGAGTAGTAATGTAACCATTCTGTGGTTGTCATTTTTGGTGGAGATGACAAATCCTTTTTATGTGACGTGTTTATTATATACTCTGACAGAATTTTGTGAACTGTTTCAACAGTAGCGCCTGACAGCAGCCTTCAGAAAATTCTACAGCTTAAATTATTAATATACTGTGAAATTATAACATTATCATCACTTTTTTTTATATGAAAGATTGCGATATGAGTTCTGCCCGTACAGGACATCTATAACCTGAGTATTATGTAACAGCTATTAAGGCGTGTAGGCAGTACAGAGCACAAAATATCATGTAATAAATCAGTAAACCACTAAAACTGTCAACGCAACATCAACACTTGTAGGCGAGAAAACCCTAATCCACCCAGAGATAAAACCATGACTGGTTATTTGTGACAGTCAAAGTGAGAACTCAAACTACAAACCAAGAAGTATATCTGAACCACAGATCAATGTCTTCTAGTGAGCCCATTAATTTTAAAGCAGGCTGATAATGAAAAGGTTCTAATTAGAGCATATTTAGAACATCAAAATCAGTTTTTTTTTTTAAATAATGAGTTGCATTTAAACCCTTGTTTGTGTTTATCTGGTTGTATATATTGTGGCTGGATTTTAATTATATTGTGTGAATGGAGATGTTCTGGCAAGAAAATATATCTGTTTGTACATCTTTCTGTTTGTTGGACCGAAACTTTTGTGTCTGTGCTACATGAAGGCTCCAAAGTATTTATGCTGAAACTGGTACTGAAGCGTGTTGACCAAGCGGCAAGTGTTGACAGCTATATGGTCATTCCTGTTTTGCCAGCAACTGTTAAGTAATAAATTTAGGACACATGAACAGGCTTTCATTGACCCAATGAAAACTTCAAACTGGGCTTATGGCTATATGTGGAAGTATTAGAAAAGGTCATTAGCTAAAATAGTTTGACACTTGCCAAGTGATCTGGTTTAGAACTGTTTGTTGCATAAACCTAAAACTGTATGCTTAAAGCCTCCTGTATGACAGATGATTGCCAAAAAATTTATACACTATATTTTGACTATATATACAGAAAGATCTGTCATTTGGAATAAAGGCAAAGTTGCATGTTACTATACCCTTGACATAAGAATTTTTGCTTTAATTTTAGATGACGGGCCCCTTCATGTGTCTGAGTTCTGCTGGCCGGGATTGCCGTTACTACACGAGCAATAACCCACGAGAATGAATCGATCCCCAGTGTAGGAGTTGATGTTCCTTCCACGATGAGCCTGTTTTCTGCTGATTAAGAAGCAGAATGGATTTCATGGGATGTCATGTCTTTCCTGGTCAGGGTACGGCCCGTGGCATTGGTATCACCACTTAGTGTCCAAAAAAATGGCTCAAAAGAATTCCCTTCCCTCTTAAATTTACAAAAAAAGAACATAATGAGATTACCTTGTCTTGCATAAACACTCATTTAAAATTTTTATAAATTTTTTGGTGAGCAGTGAGAATTTAATTTTTACAACATTCAAAAGAGCCAAATACAAAGCCATATTAAAATGTATATGAAAAAAAAACTGAAGATCTATGTCCATTTTAGAGTTTGAATTAACATTGAAAAAGTAAAAGTGGTTTTTATCTTTCAGGCAGGCACTTTTTTTCAAAAGTTCTTATTACATACAAAAAGTAGCATAAAATTGATAAAAAGATAATCTGATGAACCACATAAAATTTAACAATTGTACAATGAATATTAAAATTATTCAAAGATACAGCATTAGATCATACCTTCACTTAGTCATTGCATGAGGTTTGTACCATAAAGATTATAAATGTAAATTCAATCTATCGGAACGGTAATAAAACATAAGAGATCATAAATTTGTCACAAATATTAGAGGTGCCATGGAGATTATAAATTTGTCAAAAGCCCTTTGTGTAATAAACCCATCACAGTGATATATGATACCATAAAGTTCATAAATATATAACTTGACACATGTACCATAAAGAACCCGAGTATATTACATAAAGAGAGTGGCGTTATTTTACAGGAACCCTTGACATCAATATTAGATTGACATGACTAAGCCAGCGAGGGACAAGTTCGCTTCATTCCTCGTGAGAAAACAATGAATTATCTGCCTAGCACTGGGTGACCTTTTTTCTGAATGGCCTGGTCCATTAATAAATAATGGGCCACTTCTCATTGGTTTCATGACAATACTGTCAGTCATGAATTATGTAAACAGAAGGTTACGGTTTGATGCGGCATTCAAATCTCGCTAGAACTCTGATACATGGCCACTATGGGTAATATTTACAAACTACTGTACCATAAAATTCTATAAAACTATGCTGGTTTGATTTTAATCTGCTTTGTTCATTGTTCGTTGTCTGTGATGTTGTCATCGGAAGTTAGTAAACCAGTATCAAGGCTTTAGGGACCCCAAGTTTCTCACAGACTCACTACAGTGCAAGAGAAGCCAATTAAAACATCGAACCAGACACCAAACAGGTTGGAAATCAATGCACATTGTGGGGACTGATCACTTTTCACCAAAAGAGAAATTCATAGTAAGACAATGAAAGTGTTACAGTTTTAGCTTTTGTTCAAATGTACCAAGATTCTTTGAAGCATAAAATGTAACAAAATAAAACTTTATTTTTGTTTCTATAAAATCTACCAAAAACTCAATTTGAAGCACTAAACCATTAATTATTTCTTGAATGCACTGAGTAACTGAACCCCTTTTTTGATTCTTTATTCTAAGTCTGACTTCACTATAAATGACTGTACGTTATATGCACTTTGTCAGGTCTGCAAATCCTGTGTACGCCAGTGAAGCAATGAAAGGATATGTTCAGTAAATGAATATGACCTCCCAATACAACACTGGATTATCTCACTTCCTGTTCTGCAGTGACAATTTAATAAAAAGGTCTGGAAGTCAATCATGACACTAACCATTCAATCTACAGGGTATATTAGTTGATAAGGATGATGGTACGATGGTCCCCCCCCAGTAATAAGGGGCATACCCCCCACAGTAGGGTGCAGGATGCTCCACATTAAGGCACATGGCCACATGTCTTCATCCAGAGAGGATGCTATCATGTACATGTGTCTCCAGCACAAACAGAGACTGGGAACAACTGCAGCATCACATGCTGTGACAGTGCTGCTGGCGCCTGGTCAATGTCTGCCCCGCCAGAACAGCACAGTTATTGTTTATGTAATGCCAGATTATATGTTTACACATGGATTTACATCAGCATTGAGTAGTTACACCTACTGTAATATTTACACAAACTGTAAACAGTTACGCGTACCTATATATACTAAGGTGGTGGTGGTGTTTTTACTACATGAACAATTACATTATTCTTTTAACCTGGTAGCTACATCAGTATTAATGTTTATATTTTCATAGTATTACTTACACAATTATATTTAAAACAACCCTTAAGTTTATATAAAGAGTTTTACCCAAATAATGTTAGGATCTTCATTTATTCTTTCAATTGTGCTACTAAATACAAACAGAAATTAAGTTCACCATTTCTTTACAAAAACGGGGGCCCAATGTCATGTAATAAAGAAGATGCTTTTTGATGCAGTGACTGTATTGAAATCTAGACCAGCTTTTTAGCTGAAATGACTGACTAAAGACTATGCCATCAGAACAAGTGGTGAGTATGAATCTATGTCTTTGATATCTTTCTTAAAGGGATGAAGTATATTCTGACATTTATAACTGATAAGTGAAGATCATGATGGTATGACCTTTTACTGACTCAAATCCCTCGTCCTATCAGCTGAGAAGAAAAACCACATCCGTAAAAGACAAGTCAAGTACATGAAGTGATGTGAACTTTTAAACACTTCCATCATTTTGACTTTGACTCTGCCTGCAGTATAAGAACCTTAGATAACAGGAACCATATGCAGGGTGACATTTGTATTTTATGGTGAGTCCTGGACTTCTGGGCAACAGATGCTGCAGTTATCATTTTACAGACACACTACTTTCAAAACAAAGAGACCCAGGCCCCCAGCTGGATGCAGGGTGTGAACTTCACAGGGACAGTCGCAGCTAATTTTCTTTGTTTGGAAGACCTGAAGATGTTAAAAGATGTCCTGAAGAAAGCGTCTGTCATGGGTCGCGTGGCTGAGGTTTTCATGTTCCTGTCAAGGAGTGCATACACAAGGTCCCCCCAAGTCATCTCTCTATCGTCCATCAATTACTGAAGCACGTGTTTTGTCCATCAGCTGTCTGTATGTCTGACCATGGGTCAAGTACCATATATAACCCACTTAAATAAATTACAATTACTCGTGACCCAATCAGCTCACTCAAGTATCCCAAGGCTAACCTTCATCCCATCAGTACAGTTTTCAATTCCACATATGTACCACCAAAGAGTATTTGATTACATCAATGATCACTGTTTGTTATATTCATAAATCGATATCATAATTAAGTAATTTAAGGAATCTTTGCTCTACCTGATAAAAACAGCTAAGTTTCATAAACAAATCAAATGCAGAATTTAAAATATGTTTTGCATTTTAAAATATAGATAATCTGAAACTTCAGAGTAATAGTTGCATGAAAAAGAAAAGTTACTTACACATTTTAAGTTTGCATGTGTCTGATTTCACAAAGTTTAATGTTTTTTTTCTGTTGTGAATATATCCCACATGCATGTTATCTTTTTTTAAGACCAGTATATGTCCATTTACTTTTCCAAATGGAAACCAGGCCATTCACTTGTATCTCTCAAAATATGAAAACTTAAATTAAATACCAAAAGTATAATTTTTTTCTCTCATAGGAAAAGATATGTAGCATGATGATGTTTTATAAATCATTTTTGTTACAACTCTCCCTTAAGCGGGCAGAGACTTTTCCAGAGGTAATAGTCCCCATGCAGGTATATTGTTGAATGTGAGGGAGTCTTTTCATAATATTTCCCCATCTACTTTGGTAGCTATTCAGACAGATATCTAGCTTTTAAATCAAAAGCCTTCATCAATCAATAAAAAAATTCACAACTAATCCTTTTGATCATACCTCAAATGCATTTTCCATAAATAAATTGTTTAATTAATAATTACATATTATTACTTACTTTTTTTCTGATCTTATTCTAATCTATAATCCATCATAATTAAGCTATTCCACTCTCTATTAACCTTGGATAATTACTGCCACCCTAGGATTTTTTATTCATGCATACAATCCTACACATCACCCTATCTGATCACAGTTAAACAAGATCCAATAACCCATCTCTCCTATCTCCAAAACCCATCTATCCCCAATGTCAAGGAAAAACTATAAATTTTGTACTAAGAGGCTGCCTGTTAGCAAGCCTCCTGGCTTTTAAAATCCCTGGATGAGTCTGGTGACCATATGTTGATGGTCTGATAACTGTTAGTCATGTAGTCATGGCCCTGGGCTGACTATTACTCAGTTAGGTATGGCCACTGAACTGCTGACCTCAAAATATATAAACCTGTTTTAATGTGAACAGATTTTTTGTCAGCATCTCTCTGTTTTTCCCTTGGTCTGTTTAAAATTTGAATTCTGCTTAATATATTGAGAAAGTGTAAATTTTAAACAAATTAAAATAAATTGTATTTCATCAAAATCCAATTAACAGTTTAAAAGAAGCAGTTATAGGATGACAAGACATTTAACACATCACTGGATCAAATGTTACACAATTTCAGAAAGGCACTGAGCAGCATTTCTGGTGTTTTGTAAATTGTAAGATTATAATTAGCAACATTAGCATATAATTAGCAACAAGAGGCAGAAGAGCAGGGGGCTTCTACGATTACCTTTAACCATATACAATGTGGCTGAACTCCTAATGACACTTGAGAGTTGGACCTGTTCATTATCATTGCAGTTAACTTGATCTGAGCATGTGGAACTCAATTAAAATTCAATTCCATGCAGCTTATTTGTGTTTTTTTATTTCCATCTATTAAATTCAATTCTAATTCCTACAACTTTCAATTTACCAGTAATTAAATTTCAGGTTCTGTAAGAAGAGTAATTTACTGGTGATTTAAGAAGAATCCAATAAAACTTGAGTGTGTTAAGCTGGATTTAATGTTTTTTGATGGTTTCACACAGTACCCATGTAATAAATTATCAGTGAAACAACACCTGGTCTGTCATCACTGTAGTGTAACATAACGTGGGAGACGTGATAAACTGTAGTATACATCACCGTATATATATAAGTTTTAATGCTCATGAATACACAGTGGATTATAATAAAGTAGTCCGGTGTTGTATTAAAACTTCTCCAATGAGATACATAATAACTGGTGACGAGGATGGGATTCAAACCCACATGGGCAAAGCCTATTGGATATATTAGCTTTACCATTGAACTTATTACTGTAAAAAAAAAAAGAAATATGTATTTTTGTCACAATGCCTTCTCAAGAGTTTGCATGTGGGGTACAGGTGTTTAAAATCAAATATTTAACATTTCTCATGACTGACTGCTGCCAAGACGTGCCGAGAGCAAGATCAAAAAGCCAGCCAATCAGAGTTCTTAATTGATCAAATCAACCAATCAATTTGCATCAAACACAACTCAGGAATAAAGATCTGATCAGCAGCAATGATCTGAGCACTAATCTCCTTAGAAAGAAGAACCAAGGAGATCTGACAAAGAATGGTGGGAGGAACACGCCACTGGCTGATATAAAGCACAGAAGGTGTTAATTAATTAAAGTGTGCACACCTGTTGTCATTAGCAACTATACCTACATCAAGCTGTCAGACAGGGACATGGGACTTCAAACAAATGGACATCCCTGATACCAACTGTGTCAGCACAGTACAACTGACAGTAATTAAGATCAGTGATACCGCCCAGCTCTACAAGGCTCTACAACAGCCTGATAGTAATTACCACATTAGCCAATTAGCCCACAACATCCATGTGGCCAACATTCTTAGACCAGTTGGCTCAAGGTTTTATTGACAATAATTAATGGTAATTAATAAAAATACATCATCCAATTTTTTCATATTATCTCAATTTAACATTCTTTTTATATGAGAAAAACTGACCTTTATAGCAGTCAATCACCAATCATACAAGAAGTCTTCTACATGAGCTTTATTTATTACCTGCTATCAAATTATACATTCCTGTATGTGGGTTGATGTTGAATGTGGCATTTTAAAGACAGAATTACCTACATCAGTGAAAGTAAGACATCACGGATACCAATGAGTCACAGTCATAAAGACAAATAAATCTTAATACCATCTAAAATAGGCACCATTCTTCTGAAGCATATATTGCAACTTGACAAGGCACCATGCAAGTCCAAGGTAACAAATATTTGAACTTGTCTGATATCTTAGTGGAGACTTTTTGTGTCAAATTTGAAGGAAACAGATGCAGTACTTCAAAAGTTACCAGGTTAACCAAAATCTTATGTTTCCATAGATTCGAGAACAGATGATTTTGTGACCTTGACCTTTGACAACAAAATTGAAAGGAATCTTCACCTATTGGTAGATGAGCTATATGTGCAGGATGAAAAGTTTTGCTTAAAATGCAACCACAATATTTTTTAAGATGTGGGCCTGTGACCTTGACCTTGGACCCAATGACCTAAAAATCAACAGGGTTCTTGCTTAAGTGGTGGGCTACATACAAGTCAAGTATGAAATCTACATATTAATCCTAACTGGAGTTATCATCAGAAAATGAACTTTTGGACAGATGGCTCCTGTGACCTTAACCTTTGACCTTGTGACCCCAAAAATAATAATGATCTGCCTCTATTGGCAGGTGAGCTATATGCGCAAGGTGGAAGATTTGGGATGAAAAATTTGGCTTAAAATACATCCAAAATATTTTTAAAGATGTGGGTCCTGTGACCTTGACCTTTGACCTCATGACCCTAGAACCAATAGCGTTCTTACTTAAGTGTTGGGCCATACATAAGTCAAGTTTGAAATCCATATGGCTATCAACACTGCAGATATCATAAAAGGTGTGTGATTATCTCCTAATATAGAAATATTCAAGGTTAAGGCTACTCTCATGGTAAAGGTCCCCGAAATTTAATTGACCTCTTCCCATAACCCATCTCCTTGCATGTGCATAATATGAAAGAAATCTGTCCATTATTTTTTTACTTATAATGCTCACAATACTGTCATGTGGCAATGATGGGGGTATTTAAAGGCACGAAAACAAAATAAATAATAGGTGGCCCCACCAGTTTCTAGTACCTACAAGGCTATCCAAGATCTTCAATCACCTTGATTTTTGGACAATCCATGCAAGCTTTCTTAAGATATTAAGAAATTGTGTGATTTTCAGCAAAAATGACCTATTCAAGGTCAAAGTAACTCTCCTATTAAAGCTCATGACCCCATTTTAAATAAGCTTCCTCCTCTTACCCACATCTATACACATGCAAAGTTTGATAAAGATCTCACAAGATTTTTCTGCGGCAGCAGGACCGTCATGAAACAATATTATCCCCCTGACTTTGTCAGGGATACAATAAAATGGAAGAGCTTCATTTATCCGAACATCTTTTGAGACAAGGTTTTTGTTCGCATAAAAAATCTTTCAGATAAATGATTTTGCATGAGACTGCACCAGGATTAATTGCTGTGCTTGTCAACCTGCCACCTAGTCCATAACATAAACAAACCAAAATTAATTAAGCTTGTCCATAACAAATTTTGACAATAATATTTATACCCTTTTCCGTCAATTAAATCAATATATCATATAAAATACCTTGGAATTATTGCTGAAAGGCCCTTATAATCAGAATCAATCATTATCTTACCATATCATGTATTGACACTATGATTACTCAAATGACATGCTGTGGCAGAGAAAAAGAGCCAATTGGCCTTTCAGACCAATCTTTTATAATGCTTTTTTACTGCTCAGATTTCAGATGATTCAATTCTGAGGTTTTCAGTTTCAGATAAACAATTTCTCCAGATAAATGCTGTTCAGATCAACCACACTTTACTGTATACACACAAAATCATGGGGAAATTTCTGGAGGCATCAACTGTTTAACTCCTTCGCTAACAGCTTTAGAAAAAGAAAAAAATTAACCGGGCCACTGACCTCACAAAGAAATACATAATTGTAAAGCCACAAGGAACATCGATCAGCATATGCTTTTTATTACTAATATTAGTTAATTAACTGAATTGGCAGGATGGTAATTGTATTATACCTTTGTTAAGATCATTAAAACTCTCACTGGTATTGACTTTTATATTTACTGAATATGCCTGTGGTTCTGCATTAATTCTGACTTCAGGGAAATCTCAATTTTACCATTTTGATATCATCCCCGACCTCTGTACTCAAATGAAGGAGAAGATGAACTGTTTATGTGTCAACAAACTGTGACATGAATTCCCCATTCATTAAACAAGATAAATATGTACAGTACACCCACACTTATTAAACATGATACATATGTACAGTATACCTACACTAATTAAACATGATACATATATACAGTATACCCTCACTTATTAACATAATACATATATACAGTACCCCCTCATTCATTAAACAAGATTAATATATACAGTATACCCTCACTTATTAAACATGATACATATGTACAGTATACCCTCACTAATTAAACATGATACATATATACAGTATACCCTCACTTATTAACATAATACATATATACAGTACCCCCTCATTCATTAAACAAGATTAATATATACAGTATACCCTCACTTATTAAAAATGATACTTATATAAAGTATACCCACACTTATTAAACATGATACATGTATACATTACCCCCTCATTCATTAAACAAGATAAATATATACAGTATCCCCTCACTTATTAAACATGATACATATATACAGTATACCTACACTTATTAACAAGTTATATATAGAGTACCCCCTCATTCATTAAACAAGATAAATATATACAGTATACCCTCACTTATTAAACATGATACATATATACAGTATACCCATACTTATTAACAAGATAAATATATACAGTATACCCACACTTATTAACCACTGGTCACTCAATACATTCACCTTTACTGCAAAACAGTATTATTAGAAGTGCTTTTTTATGAATAGGTCCATGACCCGTAGGTGGCACTGTCAGTATATAATTATGATCAAGGAAATCATACCTTAAGAATTATATGTTATTATTAAGCCATCTGGATTTCAGGTTTTATATGCACTGCAGGCTTATGAATCCACAAGTCATAACCTGTTATTAACACATTTGAGAGGATCACACCTTTGGGGAATGGAGGGGTTCAAACTGGGAAAACTCCAAGTAACCACACGCTACCTCCTACCCTCATTGAGCTTTATATTTATTTTAACATGTGTTATCAAATGGTCTCAGTGCTATCTGCATTAACCATGTGATGTGCCCCTCATACTTTCCTGTGTGACCATAATTTGACAGGCTGTGTCACATATAGCAATAAAACATTCATTTTAATGTGCTCCATAACACAATGAAGCCTACCTTCAATATTTGTTTTAGTTTAACTTTTCCTCCCCCAGTCCTCCCTCATCAAAGCCTGCCTCCAGTTACTACAGTATTTCCTTAGTTCTGGTTTTGAAAAGAGAATGGTTTTATACAGTATTTTTCAATTGTTTCCACACATTATATATTTAATTTTTTTTTATTTCTCTTAATTAATATACAATCACAGTTTATAAATAAAATTATTTATATGTTAAATCAATCATATTATATCCTAAAGTAAAAATTTTTCAGTTTTTATATAATTTTAGTGGTAATCACAAGCTTAACATTTAGATTAATATTAAAAACTTGTGATTCCAAGATCAAATACTACAAAAATGTTAAAATTTTCAATATTGATTTTTTGTATGACACATCTTTTTTATTGTGGCCAGCACGGGAGATGGTACTCTCTAGTGGATTCTGATGATAACCAGATGACAATGACTTCTGTGTTTTTATGGTTCCTTATGGATTAAAGATTTCCTTCTATTGACGGCCAGTCAAATTAACCTGACCTGGCAATAATGCACAATTCACAGTGAGAAATTACAGTGGGGGGGGGGGGAGGACTGGTGCATGTGCAATTGTTCTGGTGCCTTTGGGCGATATTCTTCTTGCAGGGGTCCCTATATAGGCTCCTGAAGAAATATGGAAACTTTATAGGAGTACTTGAGACAAAAAATATATGAGTTTATATGAATTTCCAGCCAAATATATAGGAAAACATAGGAATTTTCATTGCAGAATTATGGCTATGACATTGCAGAATCATTGCTTTGACTATCTATACTCCAAACAGATTCTGAAGATCATTTTAGGTGGTTTAGTTTGTTGTACTTTTATAACTGCATCACTTACACACACAGTTCTTCAAAACAGCTGCATGTCTTCAAAAATAAAAGCTTTATGTAACAATATTTATACAGTAATAACTATTATTTTGGAAACACAATTGTGCACTGCAAAAATATAGAAAAATATAGGAGATTATGGTCTAAATGCTGGATAATATAAGAAATTTATATGAGGCAATTTTTTTTCTAGGTTAATACAGGAAAATAAAGGAGATATAGGGGTCAGAGGAAAACTGATCTTGATGCTGTGTGATAAGAAGAAAGATGTCCATGCGTCATGACACAAAGATAAGTATATCAAATTAACGGTATATTACAAAAAATTAAATGAATTAAAGTGAACTGGACTTACAGAAATTCTATATTAATGTACATGTGACAAAAAAACTTCATGTGGCCACACCCATTTAACTACAATAACAATGTAATTATGTTAATGAATTAATATAAACATGTCTTTAATACCTAAAATTGAGCTGAAATGCTAAAATTTATCTAAAAAAATATTTATTTTCAAATTAACTTGTTCATCATTTTCTAACAATGTGTCATATGAACCTGTTTTCCTCAGATGTCAGTGAAAATAGTCTGGGGATCATAAGCAACCATCCGGAAGACAACTTCAATCTTATCACAAACTAGGGACCCATGGGTCATGACGCTCAGCTGCATTTGTCTATAAGGATAAATGTTTATGAGGTTTTCCAAAATATTGGTCCTGTGATCAGTTTGAAGCCAACCTGTCTACCCAAACTGGAGTTATCATCCATAAACTAATTTGTGAATGGATGGGCCCTGTAACCTTAACCTCTGACCTATTTACCCCAAAATCAAAAGCAAACTTCCCCGATTGGCAGGTGCACCACATGTCGATGATGGAAGGATTGAGATGAAAAGTTTGGCTAAAAATGCATCCACAATCTTTCTAAAGTAGTGGGTCCTGTGACCTTGACCTTTGATCTCATGACCCCAGAATCAACAGTTCTTACTTTAGTGGTGGGCCATATATAAGTCAAGTTTGAAACCAATATTTCAAACCAAACAGGTGTTATCATCTGGAAACTAATATGTGGATAGATGGCCCCATGACCTTGACCTTTGAACTTTTGACCCTCAAATCAATCAGGTTCTTCCCCTATTGGCAGCTCAGCTATATGTGCATATGGAAGGTTTGGGATGAAAAGATTGGCTCAAAATGCATTCACAATCTTTCTAAATAAGTGGGTACTGTGACCTTGACCTTTGACCTCATGACCCAAAAATTGAACAGAATCTTCCCCTACTGGCAGGTTAGCAATATCTTGAAGATGGAACATTTGAGATGAAAAGTTTGGCTTCAAATGCATATGCATTCTTTTTAAAAAAAATGAGTCCTGTGACCTTGACCTTTGCCCGTTGGACCCCAAAATCAACACTGTTCTTACTTTAGTGGCAAGTCATGTATAAGTTAAGTTTGTCACCAATATGTCAAACTAAACTGGAGTTATCATCAGAAAATGAATTGTTGGACAGATGGCTCCTGTGACCTTAACCTTTGACCATGTGACCCCAAATTCATTTATGCTCTCCCCATACTGGCAAGTCAGCTAAATGCACAAAATGGAAAGTTTAGGATGAAAAGCTTGGCTTAAAATGCAGCCATAATCTTTTTAAATAAGTGCGTCCTGTGACCTTGACCTTTGACCTCATGACCCCAAAATCATATATGTTAGAACTTGCTTTAGTGGTGGGCCATACGTAAGTCAAGTTTGAAATCCATGTGTCAATACAACCTGGAGTTATCATCTGGAAACAAATTTATGTGGATGGACAGATGGACAGACAGACAGACAAACAGCTAGACACACAGACAGGGATATTACTATATGGCATCCACTTGTGATCAATACACACACCAGGTTTTGGGATACTAGATGTAATTACAGCTGAAAAACTGACATGATTGTTGTCATTTTATAGTAAAAAAATAGAAAAATATTCGTTAAAATAACAAAAATTACAGGTGGCGCCACCACTTTTTGGGAATTGACAAAACTAGTCATGATCAATATTCAAGGCAAGTTTCATGACAATCCATGCATTAATTATCAAGATATTGGAGGTTTTGTATTATAGTTTTGATTATTCTGGGGGGTACTTTCAAGCCCCATAGCTCGCCGGATATAGATAACAGTGACCTAACTTTAGGTTTCCAAGGAGATTTTTTATTGACCTCCATGGATGTTCACTTAGAAGTTTCTAGGACTAGCAGTTATGATTTGTGCCCTGCTAATGGACGGCTTGACGGCAGGACAACCGGACAGATGGCCGGACGACGGACAAAGCACCATTCCTATACCTCAGGTGACTTACAGTCAGCTGAGCTAAAAATAAATGCAGGCACACATCCACACTGGGACATTCACATAGAGATCAACATCTCTGAATCAGCGAAGAAGATAATAGCAAAGGAGATAATAACAGTGAGTAGATGAAACTAATGAATATTACATAAAGTTAGTGAACCACACATTTTCATGACTAACACCACTAACATTAACCACAGCACCTGCGATCAAAATTTTTACGTGACTCAATCAAGAACGTAATCTCAGGCCCTCACAATACATAACAATTATTATCATGGCACAATGGGTTAAAAAAAAGAGAACTTTCTATTGCAGCATTGAATTTTTATTTCACAAACATCTTACTATTGACAAAGAGGTCACATCTATTCTATGGTTTTATAAGTCAGATTAGTGGGCATCACTAGTCTCCACGGTGATCTGTTTCCTTAATGACTGTAACCACAGAAACTGCAAAGCTATTAATAGGCATTTTATAGTCTAATTTCTGTTTCATCAGGGAGGTTCTATCAAATCAATGTTTCAGTCATTTACTTAATGAGATTTCCTTGAGATAAATCAATTAGGAAAAATGAATTGATCATCAAAATTATCACTGAATATTAATTAGGCTTCATCCCAATGAATAATTAAAGAGATTACAGAGATTATGACTGATCTTTGGTTATGAGTCGATACAAAGACTATTAACCATTTACATTATTTGCTTCAACATTTTTAAAAAGGGAAAGTTTGACCATAGTTAAAATACTATTAAATATAGTTAAAATATAATTAAATGATTATATAGAGGATTAACATTTCACTACCATCACACTAACACATGGAACAATTCCACCATAACCAAACCACTAGTTTCTTATTCAAGATAAACCTGAGACATTAAACAACACATGGAGATCTTATATGACATCTTAGCTAACATAGTTTTCTGTTCCAGCCTTCACCTAAGACAATGCATTTAACATTGAGATCAGCCAAAGCGGCCCTCCTAACATGAATACCTTTGAAGTAGCACTAATTCCTTTGGGAGTGATCTTTTTCATAGAAATATACTCCACTTCCTGTGCAATTCAAACTACTGAGACACTCATAGAGCTGGGTACTTGGTTAAACATGACTGAGCTTTAAATTTCTGAAGGAAACCAAGGTTAACATTTATTAAAACACATGGCTAAAGTCCATGAGGGCTCTCTTCTCTCGAAAGTACATCATGTATCCCATAATCCATCAATCCCGAGGCTACAATGGCGTGGAACAGCTACCCTTTTTTACAATACCTTAAAATACCACAAATACCACTGTGATGCATGACTAACGGCCACGGCGGCTGTGGCAGTGCCCAAACACTTGCTGCGTGGTTTCATTTTTTCCCCGACATTGAACTCACGATGCTTCATGAAAAATGCATTGTCAGTGCTGCGGTACAACAGGACTTTCCTCAATGGCTTCCTTTTTTCCGCAAGTGAACATTGTCTGCACTGGACCCCTTGGGCAACATTATTTCAACACACTTAAAAAAACTCATCAATTATTTAAATCAGTCTCCAAGACAAGTGGCAGTTAGTACGAAGGGCTGCGGGACTCAAACCTCAAAGGCCGATTGCAAGATTCGCAATTTACCAAAGTAATCCCCAAAAGAGTAACCACAGATTCACGGAGCCCTGAAGGGTGAAAAAGACAAATAAATATGCATGGCCAAGAACTACAGCAGAGTTCTCATTGTGTTCAAAGAAGTTTATGTGAAGTAGTTAACAAGTACCTGCCTCAGCTAATCCCCGGAATCTTTGTTTCAGCTGGTATGCTCAAAGCCCTGATTAACGTGACTTTGGGAACCTCAGGTTATTACTAGGGAAGACATTGAGTTATAGCCCCATCTTCTGTGCCTCATATATTCTTTGTCTGAGAGATACTGTACTTCATTTTTTTTTCTTTCACTTTTCTTTTCCTTTTCTTTGAGTAGGATAGGACATAGAAAACAAATATATAGCCATATACTGTACAGTATTCTTTAAAACACTGTTATATTAGTGGTCATTAAAAACTTTATTCTCAATAATATATAAGATTAACAATAAGATCATATTTTCCAAGGATGCATACTGTGGTTGCCTTTATATTGGCGGGGCTGAATTTTCGCGGTTTTTATATTTTTAAAAGTTTCACGGGGTTCCTTTTTCGCGCTCTATCATTGGTCTAGTAGTATATTTCATTATCAAAATTAGTTTCATTTACCGGTGATTTCACTATTATCTAAGTCTCCTATTTCTCTGTCCGGATATCGCATGTTCGAACCACAGGCGCTTGAATCGCTATATGTGTTGATATTGGCTTAAATAGTGTTTTATTTACCTTTACAACAAGCCCCTACCGTTTAATGAGTTGTAAACCATGTTATATCGCTTGCCGGTCCTTGTTTATATAATAGATACACAAGGCCGGCATCCAAATCTGCGGACGAGTCTGTATCCATTAAGTGACAAACAGACAGATTTATCCCAGATTACTATTTCCATAATTATCAACCAATCAGGTGTTAGGTTCCAGGGGGGAATCCTTACTGCTGACCAAGATACATGGGGATTTCCTTGTTTGGGGTAACAGCTGCTTAATGGATGCAGACTAGTTACAAATAAGAGCTCATTACAAGTGGTACACTGTGTGTATTGGAATTGTTGATGCTTTTATAGAAAGAAGAACTGGCCATTTAACCACTGTAAGTTTCTTCCCTCGAAAATCTTTGAAATATTTGGGAATTTTAATTGATTTCTTGTATTATTGCCTACCCGTCCGCAGACTTGGATGCCGGCCTTGTGTATTTATTAAATAAGTACCGGCAAGCGATATATCATGGTTTACAGCTCATAAAACGGTAGGGGATTGTTGTTAAGGTAAATTGAACACTATTTAAGCCAATATCAACACAAATAGCGATTCAAGCACCTGTGTTTGAACATTCACAGACGGCTGAGCTGACGCCTGCGGGAGGCATTGACCCCGCTGGCTGTAATTAGTTCAGGGCCGAGGCTCATTAAAAACAACTCAAATGTTATTAAGGTGTGTCGAGAAACCAACCTGTAACTACAAAACGGTATATTAAGTTTGTTTAGGGAAACTGTCTTGATAAGGGTATCTTACTCCTGTTAATTAAAAGTCGAGTCGTAATCACCTGCTCAAACAACAAGGGACGCCTGTAGGTAGCCCCCTTGTTTCAGTATCAAAGGCAGGGATGTGCCAAGAATAATTTGAATGCCATTTATATATTGCTAATTACTTCCATATAGGTGGAAGAAGGAACCGTATTCAGTTTCTCACAGTTAAAATCTGCAAAACATAATATTCCACTGTTTTAAGGCACTTTGGCCCCAAAATGAACTGCGACCTTTCAAATATATTCAAAACTCACTTCATCACTAGCCAATCATACATCGTTTTGCGCGTCATGATTTCACAGAATCAGTCTTTTATACCACCCTTCCGCCAGAGGTCGTTTCTACTCAAAACGAATCTCTTCTGTTTTGGCACTGTGGGAAGGACCGAACTACTTGACAAGTGTAGCCTGGTACCAAATTCTCTTAACACGAAATTAACGGACGGACGATTAACCATAACTACAGCACATATATACCGGGTTACTTATCAGCTAATAGTCAGACGTCAGCTGAGCTAAAATTGTGGGTTCCCTTAACTTGCCGAAGCCCGAAGTTCAGCCCCGTAAATATTATACACCTATAAAAGGCTATAAAGTACATCCCAGTACCCGTGTCAACATGTTTTCTGGGATAACTTTTCATACGTGTAAAGCAGTGTAAACCTTTCTTGACCAAAGGTTGCAGGAGCTATTCCGCCGACTACCTGCGTAAAAAGTAATGCCTTACCTTGTTTTGATTTTGTATGAGACAATCTAAAATATGACAAAACAGATCACAGCGTTTACGAGTTATTCCTTGTCTGAGAACTGAAAATGAAAAAGCCAGTCTAACTTATGACGTCAGTCAATTGAAGGTGACGTGCAACTGAACATTGTGACGTCACTGTTCTCTAACGAACACAAAACGCAGCCATAGACACAGAAGTGTACCATGGAGGAATGTACTTTCCAGCAGTGCCAGTAAGACTCCAACCACGGTATTTCAGCATAAATAAAGCAAAAGAGTCGCAAAGTAAATTCGTTTAACATGACATAGAACTACTTTACACAAAATTCAACGCATTTTAACGGACTACATAGGCCCCTTTTCACCACTTGTGTATTTCCGCTGTCAGTGTACATGTTGATTCCGCGCGGTGCATTATTGGAGTCAGATTTTGACTCCAACAATCCCTAGACAGCAGTGTCGTACTCTTGAGAGTCCGAGTCTGCGCAGTGTGCTTTTATACAATTACAAGGTGGCGCAACCCTAGCGGCTATGTTCACTACTTTAGTGGCAAATTTTATTCATCAACATGACTAAATACGGCACAATGTGAACGAGTACCTTCTATTCAATATTCATTTTTAAGCGGCACTGGATGTCATCTAACTTGGCGCACATACACGTAATTTTTAAATAATGCCCAGCGGGCATTGACACTTTCTAGTCATGTGCCGGGGGAAAGGAATAACTGCCGGGCGCGTCCGCCGGAGTTAGCACGCACCTGCAAAGGGTCCCGGTTTTTTGCATCAAAGCCAACCGATATTATTTAAAATGGGCCCAGCATTCTCCCTGAATCATTTATCGTATATGCACCAGGCTCAATCGATGGACAACCACTACGTAGCTGAAGATAAATATCAACTGTCGCAAACTATCGGCAGCTTCTGAAATTAATGATTATGGTCTGGTATATGTGCATTCAAAACTGCGCGGTTTCATTTTCGCGGTCAGGGAGCGACCGCGAATATCGCGAATTTGAAACCACCGCAAATAAGAAGACAACCACAGTATATGCTAGAGTTGCAAGCTATTAAAGCTATAAAATTATTACTTTTTACAACCTGTATAGTCATATATCTGTCAGAGATGAGATTGAAATCCAGGCGGATTTTAAATTCGCCTAGACGAAATTGTGATTGTGATCTCGCCTAGGCGAGATTGCAATGGGTCTATCTAAAACGCGGAGAATCCGCGGAGAGATGGAGAATTCGCGGAGAATTCGTGGAGAATTTGCGGAGAGTTTTTATATGCAATAATACTTTTAAATACACGTTAAAATTACTTAAAATCTCCAATTATATTACTCTTCCCATATAAATGTATCTGTTAAGTTACCAAAATAATTAAAAATCTGTACATTAATGTAAAATTCAGCTCTCAGTTCTTCTCTTAAGATTTTATTTGTGCCATGCCAGAGACAACGAATATAGCATCAGGAGACTGTGGACTATTTGTGATTGCAAATGCAGTTGATTTTCGTTTCAATCTAGAAATCAAACAAATTGAACATTTTAACAATGGATTGATGCAACAACACTTAGTTTCTTGTTACGATTCAGACATTTTCACACTATTTCCTCAAGCAAAACGTTCTCCTGGAACACCAAAACCTAACTATATATAACCTAAATATAATGCAAATGTGACCATTGGGATTGAATGTGAATGATGATTAGGAGATTTATTCGAAGACATGATTGGTTGTGAAAAAAAATGAAAAAATGTAATAAATCGTTTCATTTTAAGTGTGCATATGTCTTTAAAATAACTGAAGCAATTAAAAAATGAAATGGTTTTGTGAAGATTGTACAAATAAGTTCATGTACTATTGCTGTATGTATGTGTACATTGTGCTATAGTTTTAATTTTTTTATAATTTTACTCTGTATTGTTATGGCCAGAAAGCAGTGTGGTGTATTTTGTACAGAATAAGAAAAATATAATTCTTTAACTGTGATAACAATATATATTTACGATTTTTTCTTTTATTTTATTTAATCCTACTGCCAAGTTGATTCATTAGCTTAATGGGGCAATCTATTATTTTGGTCATAAAGTTTGTAAAGTCGAATGTTTGTGTTTCACTTTTTATTTGTGCATGTAAATTGGGTCCATACACTATAAATGGTGATAGTGTTTTTTTTATCTATCAATAAATGTAGGTAAAATTATGATTTATTAATCATATTATATATCGTTTAACACCTGTAAATTTGATACACGTGCATGGTTTTGTTATTGTTTGCACAATAAACTGTTCAAATATTAGGTATTTTGCGTTTTCGTCTAAAGATCTGTCAGTGTCAGCTGGTGACTCAGATGTACGGGTGTTAGATTTTGTGTAACGCATTCACTCGGCGGCGAGTCTACATTGTTAAGCATAAAATGCTTAACTATATACAGATTTTTAAAATTATTTCGTTCATTTATTAGTGCGCAAATATGTTAAGAGTAATATGGTTGGGGGTTTTAAGTGATTTTAATGTGCATTTAAAAGTATCATTGAATATAAAAACTCTCTGCCAATTCTCCACAAATTCTCCCCAAATTCTCCGCGAATTCTCCATCTCTCCGCGGATTCTCCGCGTTTTAGACAGACCCGATTGCAATTGTGATCTTGGCTAGACGGATTTTAAACTCGCCTAGAAGAGATCATGATCGCAATCTCGCCTAGGCGAGATTAAAATCCATCATGGAGCAGGCCAGGATTTTAATCTCGCCTAGGTGAGTTTAAAATCTATCTGGTGTCATCCAGGCGAGTTTAAAATCTGCCTGATATCACTTGGGCGAGTATAAAATCTGCCTAGGCGAGATTAAAATAGTGATCTGATCTAATTTCCCAATAAATTATGCATTGTATTGACTTAGGAAAGATGTTTTCAGTCAGATTTTCAATATTTTAACACTGAATGGTTATGTATAGTTCACAAGTAATATATTTATTAATATTTACAGAATATTATATTATTAATGTAATAATTAACATTAATTTTGGAAATGGAATATTTTATATTATATATTTTTTATTAATATGGTTATGTATAGTTCACAAGTAATATATATTTAATAATATTTACAGAATATTATAATATTTATGTAATAATTTAACATTAATTTTTTTATTTTATATTTTTATTTATAAACTAGGTAATAAAAAACTTACATTGGTATTGTATATGGCATATTCGAATGATATATGATGTGGGCTGATGCTGATTATTTACATAATAATTTTGTTGTCAATATTAATTTGAAGGGAAACTGGTATTAGTAATATTAGTAATGTAGTATTTTAAAAAGACAAAAGGAACAGCTCATTTATTTTTTATCAATATAATTCAATGCATGTTCACATGCATAAATGATCTATTACTCTATGAATCTAGAAATCATATTTTTTCTGATATGATATAATACTGTCCAAAAATAGACAGTTATCTTGTAACACAGTCTACATAAATATTGAAGCTTCACAAAATGCCTCACAAAACATTAAAAAAAAGATCAGAAGAATATTATAAACATTATAAGAAAAGACTAAATAAGACAAAGAAATATTCACATGAACTATACATAACCATATTAATAAAAAATATATAATATAAAATATTCCATTTCCAAAATTAATGTTAATTATTACATTAATAATATAATATTCTGTAAATATTAATAAATATATTACTTGTGAACTATACATAACCATTCAGTGTTAAAATATTGAAAATCTGACTGAAAACATCTTTCTCAAGTCAATTACAATGCATAATTTATTGGGAAATTAGATCAGATCACTATTTTAATCTCGCCTAGGCAGATTTTAAACTCGCCCAAGTGATATCAGGCAGATTTTAAACTCGCCTGGATGACACCAGACAGATTTTAAACTCGCCTAGGCGAGATTAAAATCCTGGCCTGCTCCATGATGGATTTTAATCTCCCCTAGGCGAGATTGCGATTGTGATCTCGTCTAGGCGAGTTTAAAATCCGTCTAGCCGAGATCACAATTGCAATCTCGACTAGGTGAGATCACAATCGCAATCTCGTCTAGGCAAATTTAAAATCCGCCTGGATTTCAATCTCGTCTCTGACATATCTATCTAACAGTAGCAGTGAAAGAGTATATAATTGTCCAAAATATTTCAGGTGTTATTCTTGCACGTTCTATCTCTGAACTGTAAGCTATACAGAGTAATATTTCTTCTCTTATCTGTTAATATTTAGGGCTACATAATGGGCATTTTTTATCAGACTTTGGTCGGATAGTGGCAATTTAGCCATTAGTCCAAACCTTCCTCTTGGGTCCTTGTATTTCTTAAAGAGAATCATTAGATTACAGGTTCAGTGCCTGTGACAAATCCAATAATATATGGCACAACCCTTAATTTAATTTGACGTAAAAGGATATGCTCCATTATTTGCTAAGTCACACAGCAAATGCACACATGAACAGTTCTTTAGAATCCAGCAAGTCCAAGGTTAATGCATTAACCATGCTTCATAGTGAACTGTATAAGAAAAGGACGCAGCTTTTCTTCAAACAAAGTTACCCATCAGTACGCTGATAAAGAAATCACAAACGTCAATAAGAAATCTAAAGAGATAGGCCACTGAACTTAATATTTCTTACAATGCACCATTTTCTGATTTCTTATTTTGCGTATTACCTGTGGGTTATACCATTCAGCTGGAGAGCGGCCTGTAATTAGTTTAATGTGTATGTCTAACAAAACCACAGTAACATTTTGACCTGAAATGGATCCTTTCCTGAATGTATACCCATCCAGAGCTATAAAAACTTCCCGTAGACTACAATCAGTTCTTATACACGACATTATATACCTCAATAGGTCCTCACTAAAAACCTTGTCAAATGGAAGATACACTAAAGTCAGGTGACCTTTAAGGTGAAATTCCTAGCACAAAGGCAGAAATAGAATTCTAAACCTTTCAGTCACCCAGAAGCACAGATTTTTTAAAAAATAATTGTTGAAGTTAATGCTGTATCAAATATAAGTAAGATGTATTTGTTTTTTTGTGGGCTTCTTTTGTGCAGGGAGTGTATCTGTTTAATTGGCCTCATCTCCAGGGTTAGGTGTGTACCCGCTGCTGCTCCCCTGGGCCAGCCAACCCTGGACAGACTGGTCATGTGTGTAATAATGTGAGACTCAAAGGACGCCTTCCTCAGTCCCACAGCAACAAAACCAGGCACACTGCTTCAATAGCTACATAGCACACTGACACACCATCTTATACAAAACTACAATAAAATTTCCAATATTGTATTCAAAAAGAATGTAGGCCACTAAATAAATTAAAAAAATGAATTGATATCTGCTGATGTCAGATTTGAACCAAATACTCCCAGCGCCCAAAAATATTCCTAGAATAGGTATATTAAACATATTAATAAATCATTTAATAATCATCCGCTCTGTAACTATCTAATTAATTATCAACTTGGTCCTTGTACTAACAGCCTATTTTAATTTGATGAGAATGTATTTAGTTTTTTTCTTAATGTTAATTTCTTTAATATAAAATACAAAAAGTATCATAAGTGCCCTTCTTTGACTGAAATCACGTCACGTCTTGGTATGGTCAATTTGTTCTCTTTAAGATATGACTGACACACATCTAGTAAAGTCTATATCCCTATGTCTATATGGTACGTGTAGTCAGCTCCCGTCCTTGAATTCAGAAAGGTGGATGTACCTGCTGTAATTTAAGTCTCTGAAGAGTTTTATGCATCATTAATTTGTCTGTAGACCAGGCAACCCCACCTGGTGATAAATGTATCAACTACTGATTGATATCGATGCATTAAACGTCTGTGTTCTTGTAGTGTTTTACATCTTTCCTCAGGACATAAATAGTTGTTAAATCAAAGAGACCTCTAATCTATATTGTTTTTACTGCCCCAGGGGGACTTGCCAACATTTTCCGGGTACAGACTCAAAATCACAGAAACTGCCAGCAAGGATCAGCAATAAAACTGGCCCAGACTACTGTCATAAATATCTGCTGGTTTTCATGCTCCAATGTAGTGTAATAAAAGCATGGTTTATTTTGGCCGTGGAGTATGGCGTCCCGGATGTGTGTGCCGCACTCAGCCTCACCGGTATCAAATGCTGAATCACCATTTATTGAGAATCAGACGATGCTTCGGAAAAAAATTACGACTTACGACGGTGCCTCAGTCATCTCACAGTCTCAGAGTTTTGTATATACCTCCCGACACCTGCCGATGAAATCGGGAGATTTTTTTCACCAAGTCTGTATCGGTGTTTATGCTTTGCTGTACCCATGTATTGTCAGTAAACATTCCCTGAACAGCTGTTTTATATTTTTTCAGATATCCCTGTAAACTAAGTGTAAATCCTTGGCAGTTTAATGGTTGCTCTGATTGATTTTACTTCAAGACATGACTTGTATGTTTTCCCTCGCCAGGTGTACTGCTCTTCATGTACGACTTTTATGTTTTGACAATCATTTTCTGGTTATTTTCCCTTGTTAGTCATACTTATACCTGTGTTATTTTATTATTATTTTGCTCATCCTTTCTACCCCTTCTTTGTTATTCCACATGTTGATTGATCTAAATGATACCAGAGAAACCTGGACTTTTGGACACTTGTTGCTGGCAGACACTTAATAGTACCAAAGTCTCACAAGTTAATAAAATGAATAAAATAATAAATAATTATCTGAAAGTAACAAAATTTTTCAGCAGATTCCATTAGCCCATTCCACTACTCTGTCTTAATGGTCTTTCCAAAATATTTCTTTGAATTTCATTCAGTCATTACATTTATACATTTACCAAAGAAGCAGATATGGGATTACAGAAAAAATGTATATTATAGTACAATTACTGACTGAAATGTAAAGAAATTTAAATATCCAATTGTTTTCCAGTGATTTTATGACCAGATCTATCACAACATCCTTTGAAAATGAAGTCATCCTCATTTTGTAGGCCCCAAACCACATCCTCAACATGAATTATGAAATAATATAAAACATTATGAAATAATACATTTTACACTTTTACTTGGGATAAGGTTTTAAATTATTTCAAATTACTGAATCAGTATCAGAACAGTATACAATATGTTGAATTTTTATTAACTTTAATAAAAGTAAACTTCAATTAAAAGTGAAAGTAATAATTTAATAAATATGCCAAATATTTTTTAGTTTGACAATATATTTAATATTACAATTTTGATTTTGATTCTGATTCACTATACAGGAAGCATTTAGAAAGAAACCAGTGGTAGGAAGAATCAGTTCGAGCAGAAGGCTAGAGATTTAAAATCCTCATTGGATACACACAAAGAAAAAACATGTCTGTCTCAAACAATATAAACATGTTGTAAACTTCAGTAACTTACTAAAGGTATAATAAACAAGAAATAATCCTTCCTTTGAAGGAACTTTAGACACATTTGTCTTTCTTGTGAGGAAGCCTATCTTTCACTCCAAATTGATGACTTGAGAAAAACAGGTTCATTGAAAGGCCATTTGCAGGCAAGGAAGACTGTACAGTGAGCGTTTATTAGAAGCAATGGTGAAAATGTCATCCCGACCTGCAGGCAATGTTCGTAATGTACGCAGTCGGATATGAATGAAGCTTGTATGCAGGGAGAACATCTGTGGTGGGTTAGCATCAGATGCGGCCCACACATCTATGTCCCATCATAAACAACCTGAGGTGCTGATGGCTGTCCTGGCTGCAAGGCCAGGCAAATCAATCAGCCTTTTCCAGTTAAACTTAGTCCGTCAAACCATATGGGGCTACATAATTCTTTTAAACTATGACCATTTCTGTCACAAAATGACAGTTGATTTGTTGAAATATTTATATATTTTTAGTTTATAAACAGTAAGTTCATGCCAGGTATATCTGCACTCTCTTCTGAATGAGGATAGAAAAACCATGTGAAAAGAATAATATGTTCAAATTAAACTTTAATAACACTTAAGCCATCTCTTTCACTGAATAAAGACTTATCAATATTCTGCCAGAGCCTATTTTAAAGGCATGAGAGTCAGGAGATACAATTTTAACAAAAAAACTTCTAGAAATTCTAAACTGAAGCTTACAAAACTAATGATTCAGTTTCAGAGATGAAACCTGTTAAATCATTTTCAAAGTAAAAATGAACTGAAATTTTACTTAATTAAAAGAAAAACTAATTTAAAGTCATGAGAGGAAAAATTCTGAGAGCTTATTAAGTTTCTGGAGCACAATTAGAAACAGACACTCAACCCAATCACTTTGCTTGGCCTGGATAAAAATCACCCCCACTTGGCCCCTTTCCTGCAAGTGTTTTCAGATGGAGAATGGCACTTTCTACATTTCTTATGCAAATGAGAGAAACCTACAAGCTATGCACTCTCAGCATTGTTGAATTCCCTGAAATCTACAAACACCTGGCTGTTTGCCAACAATGCTACACCAAGGTCTGGCTAAGAAGTACAGGCTCTCAAGTTCAGACCAGCAGAAGAGAGAAAAAAATAATAAAAAGCAGATCTCTTTTTCTGTACAGCCTGACTTAGCAGTGCATAAACCATAACAGCTGTTGTAAGAACTTGTGAACTATCTTACTCCATTGATATACACAGTACACACTGAAGTACTGTACCAGCAACTGACCAGGCCTGAATGCCAAAACATCAGGAACAACATAAAACACAGATTTTTTTCTCAATTATCCTCTTTCATGCTAAGTGATCACTTATTCCTATAACATATACATTATTTTAGAGTACAGTTAGCTTTCAATTTCACACACTGAACTTCAATCATAATCATTAATACCAAATTATTTTATAATACACTAACATATGTTGTTTTTGTAAATTCATTATTTATATGATACTGATGAAATATGAAGTTGTGGTAAACAGTTCAATATAAAAGACACTTCAAATTTCAAGAACATATTTTAAACTATGAAAATAATAAATCATGACATTTTAAATTTTGAAAATAATAACTCACTGATGCAATGTATCTTCCCTGTCTTTCCCTGTCCCCTATACACACACATCCACTATTTTTCATGGGAAAAAAAATTCAGGGAATTACTTTAAAACCATAAAATTTACTTATTGTAGAACACGACTGTGGAGCTAGAGTGAAGCATTCATACATTTCAACTCCCCACCCTGATAAATGATCACTGGAGGACTTAGCGGCTGATACTAAAGTAAAACATGCAGTGAAGCAAACGATAAAGGATGAGGTGTACTTGTGACATGATAAAGACTCAGATATATCACCTCCAGGACAATCTGCCATTTTGAGTGTTCACAGACTCTAGAAGAACAGTATCTGAGCAAAGCTCACTCAGTTAACCATGCAGATGTAACTTATAAGGAAAGTAGGAAATATTGCTAATTATTTCATGGGTCAAGCTGGACATAGGTGATGTTGTCCCCTATATACGTCTGTGTGTTTGTTTGCCTGTGTCTGAAATTCTCAAGACTTCATGGACTCAATATAATACATCTGGTGAACTTGTAAGCCATCTTGGATGGTAAACTCAGTGATGCAAATAATATGTGAATGAAGACTTTTTTTTTTCATTTGTAAAGTTTTAACCTTAATAAGCTTTTTAAACTGATAATGGGAACATATTGTGCCCAGCAGCCTATTTAAAGTTTGCAATGAATATACTTTAATAATACATCACAAATATCAATGTCAGTACAAACATTCTGATCAATAACAACCACAGTAGTAGCTCAGACAACATCATGTGACCCTCAGTAGGAAAAATGACCGATGTGACATTCCCTATAGGAAATGTTGGATTTTCTCTAAAGTCCATAATCCTAGCAATGATCTAACAAAATGTTGACAGGTCTATTAACCAATTAACCCTGTGGGGCCCCAGGAGGTCACAGCGACTTTAAACTGATTCTCTACCAAGGCTTGATTGATGGGATAACCATTACTTCTGGACACAGCGGGCGGATGATCTCCCACTGTTTTTGGCATAACTTCCCCAGCCAAATTGACCATATGAATTTGTCAGACATAAGGCAGAGCCCTTTGTGTTGTCTTTGTATCTCAAATCCCCCCTGTGGCAACTCTGGATCATCCCAGATAATACGGCTCAGTGTCCCCAGTGATAATAAAGCTGGACCAACAGATGATACGTCATGTCTTCTATATTTCCACAGCATTAGATACCATTGAAACTATATTTTCCGCTACACAATCTTTAATTGCCATATACCTTTGGGAAATTCACTGATTGTGATTCTGTTATATAAAGGACTATTAAAGCTATCTTAATCACAGCAAGTCCCATTAATTTCCTTTCAACATATAAAAAAGTCATATTGGAAAATTTCACAAAACCAATGATATCAGTACCAATTTTGCATGTATTGTCTGAAAATTACATTTATATTACATAGATTCTAATTTTTTTATAAGCTAGGGACATGTCAAGATATTCTAAAAAGAAAACCTTTGTGAATTGGTTGCAAAGTTTGTTTTCTTCTGTAAGCAAGATTGTATGCCAGTCACTGTGACTGGTGAAAATTAAAATGCAATTAAAGGGGAGAGCAGTTACTTCAAGATAAAAATAAGGTTGTGTCATGTAAGACTGCACAAAATCAAAATCACTTCACAATTTGTTTCTTGGGACATCTGACTTATATAAAAATTATAAAAACAATTTTTATCATAAATCTGTTCCCTATAACTGTACATGTACATACTCCGTTACTGTTTCCAAGAATGTTATGTTTCCACCCATGTTTCCTCATATATAAATTTGTTTGTTTATTAGCACAGTTTTGCATGCTAACACTACTGAAACAATTTCCACAAAGCTTTACAGAGTATTGATAGGTATAGGCCAAGAAATATATATACCATTTAATATTTGTATAGATACAGTAAAGCCTTGCCAAATGACCACCTTGGTTCAGTGACCACCTCATAATAATCACCACATTTTCACTTTTTTGCTAGGCTAGATGACCACCTTGAAAATGTGACCGCTTTATAAAGATCCCATTGGTGGACATAATTTAAAGGTTTCACTGAACAAAGAGCGGGGCTATTCCAACAGAATTCTATTTCTCCATAAAGAGAGGTATGTGCTCTACCTAGTACAGAAAGAACATTGTGTGTATTTTGTCCACTTTATGACATCATGCATACTTATATAAATTATGTTTCGGGATATTTCCAACCAATTACATGTCTTATATTTTGGATTGTGGTTATCTATAGGTTGCTGGGTTGTGATCACAGGTTGTTTGTTCAGACTGCCTTCCTCACTGAGACCCCTGGCCAAATACTTTACCTCAAGGGTGCTCTCTCCACCCAGGAGTGAATGGGTACTGGTCATGCTTGGGCTGCAGGCACAATGTAGAATGGATAACCCTATTGTTTCTATGAAGGCACGTGTAAAGGTGTATACTCCCCAGGGAGTCTAGGAAGCTACAAGAATTAACAGGCCCATAGACCAGGAAGTTAAAGTATAGAGTTGGATGAGATTCTCATTGAGTGATATCACACTATAAACCAAACCTTCACCTTATTATGATCTGCTTTATATTTTTTAATTAGCAATATAACAATAAATGATAGTCACTAATCAAACACAGTCTGTATCCATGGCCAAGCTGTAGGGGAGGACTGACACAGATGGTCTGATGATGCATGCACAGATGCTGTGTAACTGACTGTATCTTATCGCTGTCCCTTTACTGCATCAGCCCAGTCCTCTTAAAGGCAATCTGGTGATGCTGACTATCTCATTAGTTACTGATGATCTCGTTACCATGACTGACTTGATGGCTTCTTTATGGCAACATTTTGGATGTCACGCTGTGAGGTGTAATGGTAACATGCTGTGAAATAGGGAAGACCCCACTATAGTTACTCAAATAATAAGAATTCCTACAGACAACTACAGCCATGCAGGATCTCTGTTTCAATCTTCTCTATTAATCACTTAAACATCAACCAGAGTTTGGCAAGATGCAATATACAACTTATCGTCTTTTACTTGTCATCCATACATCTGCTAAATTCACTTTAACTATCAAATGATGAAGTTTTAACATTACATAATTATTATAATCAAACTGGCACCTAATGCTCCAGTATCAATACCTGTCTTTACCAATAAATTTTCATTAAGGTGGACCTCCATCAATCAATAACTAATTCCATATATCAGGGCTATCATGAATACCAGGCTAAACATATATTATACTTAAAATCTCTTTCAGATGCCGAGTTCAGGGTTTCATGCACTGCATGTCATGGCTGTATGTCCAAGAGGATCACTGTCAGACTTGAACCCACACATCCCAGGAAATCGGTAGTCCTATCACATCTTATCAATAACTGGGACTGGTTGCTCCCTGTGGGGGGGGGGGGGGGGGGGGTGGTATCATCTGGTTTCTCCCTTCTAAATCAACTACTGACTTCAAAAGTAAAAGACCACTAATCGACCAAGTAAAAATGCATGTAATGCACTCCAGCACCACTGTATCCCCGAATAAGTCAAAAATGGCAGCATGCCACTGAGAGACTGCTATTGGAAAGTGGCATCAAGTAACTGCATCTGTTATCACTACAACAACAGCTAATAATAACTGATGGCAAGTCATGGCCCTGTGGGGGTAATCATGAATTCAATCAGTCTGAGGTTTTTCTTTTAAACACTGGCATTTATGATTTCACCTTTCATTCAACGTGACCTCGCCGTAATCTTGGATTTAATACCACATGTTCGTGTGAAAAGGGTTTATTAAAAGTTCCTATTTCCTTCAAAATATTAAATTGAATTAAATGCAAAACATGCTCCATCACCAATTTGTTTCCCTTAATAGTATCTAGGGTTGAAAATTGGCATGTTTTAACGGCATGTCCTGGGCAGGTCAAACTTTTGTATAAAAATACAATTTTTTTCTAGTAGCAATGTCATTTATACATGAAAGCATAGATATCCTGAATCATAATTTCAGGGCTCCACATTAGCTGTTAACCGTTAGCTCAGGGCAAGTAAAAGTTCAAGAAAATTGTGGTAGGGCAACCAAAAGTGGGCTCCTACTTGCCTGACTGGGCAAGTGGGTCAAGCATAAACCTTTACCCAAGGCCTGAATCTTGACTAATCTTAAGTTAGCCATTTTCTTTCTTGGAGAAATGAAATCTTACTGTATAAAGCTTAAATTACCTGCACATTTACCTGTGCAAATCCTAAAGAGAAATATTATAAACATACTTTTGAACATGTTTATTGTGAAAAATAATCAGGTGGAAGTGGACCACATATTTGTATATGCCAAAACAAAGTTTTGCGGATACTATGTTTCTGACCGGGTTCCACAGCGGTGTTTGTTTCCAGAATAGAACTCTGAGACTTCTGCACCGATTTTTCCGAAACTTTACACAATTATCAGTTCACATGTGAAATAATTTACGTTGACCTCTGACCTTTCCTCTCTCCAGTGCGTTTATCTGTGCATCTGTTTTGACACATTAACCCACATATCTTCAGACTTTTTTGACCGATCAGGATAAAAATTTTGCACATATGTAGCCCTTGGATAGCTTAATAACATACTTAAAAATGGTGGCGCCACCTGCAACTAATTTAGCACAGTGTCCATCCGTTCATCTGCCTTTGGATAAAATCACTCATATCCGCAGTGGACTTATCCACCTAAAACTTTGCATGGGTATTCATCCTGGATAGCTTTCTTGATTTTATGACAGGTGGCACCACCTACATTCAAGTTCAGACTGCAGACATCCAGGCCTATATCTCATTATTGGATTAACATATCCTCCTGAAATTTTGCATGTGTATAGATCTCACATAGCTCTTTATCATACGCAAAACTGGTGGCGCCACCTGCAACCATTTTTGCACAGCATCCATCTGTTTGTCTGCAGTGGGACAAAATCATTCATATCTTGGCAGTGGTTTGACTTAAATCTGCCTAAAATTTTGCATGTATATACATCCTGGATAGTTTTCTTGATTTTGTGGCAGGTGGAGCAACCTTCTTTCACATTCAGGCTGCAGACCTCCAGGCTTATATCTCAGGACTGGTTTAATGTATCCTCCTGAAATTTTGCAAGTGTTTAGAACTGACATAGCTCTATATCATAAAATTTTGCAATTGTATACAACTTGGATAACTTTCTGGATTTTGTGGCAGGTGGCGCCACCTACATACACGTTTTGGCTGCAGACGTCCATGCTAATATGCAAGCAACACACCTCTCTCTATTTCCCCTTGCCACTCAATACATGCCTCACTTCACCTGTCCCACTCTAGTTTCGGCAGATACACATTCATTTAAATGAGAAGAAATATTAGTGATGAAACATACAATATTTTAAAAAATATTAATATTCTTAAATCTATAAAACAATTCTTTTCCAAGAAAACACATTTTTAATTTTATTTAGGGTATCATGTGCATTCATTCATTTTTTAACAGAGCTGCTGTGACAGTATAAGTGTATATTTATATGACTGGTGGACCACTTATCTCACAAAGATCTTTGACAAAAGTCCTTGAGAACTGCCGAGAGGTAGAGAAAGGTCATTACTGAAGTGATCAATAAACACAGGTTTTTCTTCAAGCCCTCTTGAATTTTTCAGATTCATTGTTGTCTATTCAATTATTTGGCTGTTTAGTGGGTTGTCTGGTCTTTTGAACTGACATATTTGATTTAATTCTCCTGGAGCTGAGTATCTCACCAGAAAGGGAAAAGGCTTCATCTCTCAGGTGTCTATAAATAACTGTTCCTTCCAACATCTGCTGACAAAGATATACTTAAACTTGTTAACAAAGACTTTTTTGACAGTTATATACTGGATGTCCTTGATAAAATTTGCCAACTTGGAGAGGAGATAGCTATAGAAATATATCTCCAAGGCCATTTCATTTTCAAGGACTTTTCAAGTTTTTTCCATGCAGTTTTTTAAACAGGATTTTTTTTTTGCACTACCATGCTTGCTCTTTTACTGTCCTTTTAATTGTCTGTACCACCAAAGTTTGTTATTTATACACCATTTTTATCAGCATTTTCAGTGATAAAATATTACTGCAGAACTAACCATGTCCAAAACATTCCAAATAAATAACAGTATTAACCAAACTGAAGTCCTGCTACTACACAGGAGTACATGCAACCCTTTCCCTTTTGCAATTAAATGCAAAATTACCCATCAAGATAACCATCTTTTTGAGAAAAAAATTACTACTGTAGAAATAGAAATTTTTTTCCTGCAGCTTAACAATCATTAATTTTATGTAGAATGAGATTAGAGGACATTATGCTCCCTCAAATGCAAATTTGTAGCAAAGCAGATTTCAAGCTGATCTTGATCTGATTCCTGATGCAGGATCTGTTTGTATGTTTATTTGTTTGTTTTACAGAAGTTATGTCACAAAGTTATGTAGAAATTTTATGGAAATTATGACTATTTGTATGTTTTTCTGTTTGTTTTGTCAAACTTCATGTATATTTTTTAAGAGAATGTTGTGGATACATGGGGAAAAGGAAAAGGTGAAACATTAAAAAGTTCTCTAAAAAAAATAAAACCTATCATTGGCTGAGGTATGTGCTCATCTACCATTCTCTCTGTTTTTTGTCTGTTAAAGTATGACTTGAGACTTTTCTCTACCAGATCCTTAGGACAGTCTATAAAGTGAGAACGCTTATTGAGCTTTAAGTCATCTTATCTTGTCCTGTCAGTTCAAATTGGTGAAGCCGTTCTTTTCTTATCTGTGCAGTCTCTACCACTAAACACATCTCATGTTAAAATCTGTCCCTGCGCTGAAGTGCTGCACTTCTACTGCTACGGAGGGCTCCTGCAGCTCTCCCAGTAGAGCAACATGATTACCGACAGCTTTACCAGCACTGCATGATACCGCTGGTTCCAGAAACCCCTAGAGCTTCACACTGTACTGTTTAATTCTCTCTTCCTGGACTTAATGATCTCATCAGCAATATGTCAGAAGTATACTGCAGTGAGTGAAAAAGACATCCATTTGTTATGTATTTCTTTAGGCAGCAGTTGGTACCAGAAACAGTGTCAACGTTAAAAACTTAATACTTCAATTTTATCGACATCCTAGTCCCAGAATAAGGTGAAAATAACACCTCTGACATTCTGAGAAGATATGGTCTAAATCCTACCTCAGATACACAGTAAAATATAAACTGTATTGAATCCTGTCATGTCAAATGTATCAAACTCTTGAAATCACCTCTGTCTTTAAGAACCTCTACAGAAGTATCACTTTAAAGAGAGCCTTAAAAGTAACTGAACATCCCCATGATGTTGCCAAGTGGATGTATGTGGGAAGTCACATTCCCAAACACTTGACATGAAAACAGCTTTGTCTCACTATCTGACAGGTGTAAAATTTAAATCTACATTTACAGTGATCATGCACAGAAGTCCCTCATATGGAATCAGTATTTTTTTAAGACATTTATAACTCAGATATTGAGACACTCCTACTTGTCGAATAACGTTTTATTCCATGTGAGCCATTGAGGTATAACTTGAGTGCAAAACTTACCTATTACTGGTTGCATGGAAATGAACTGTTTCATCTATTTACACTAGTGGTGAGCCAATTAATTGATTGTATCAATAATTGGTCATTTTCTTTTAAAATTTATTAAAAGGGTTGTATTTTTTCACAACCAATCATAAACAATTATGTATGCACATGCATGGAAGACATATTAATATTATCCAGAAATACTATTCTTATCCTTACAGAGAAATAAGAAAGATGGGACACAGCATGAAAACTAAAGATTAAGCATGCAGTGAACAAGTATCAGCAGTTTGGCAACTTGATCTTTCAGCATAATGTACAAGTAGACTGATCTTACTTTTTAAACATTTCAGCATAATGTACAAGTAGACTGATCTTACTTTTTAAACATTTCAGCATGATGTACAAGTAGACTGATCTTACTTGTTAAACATTTCAGCATGATGTACAAGTAGACTGATCTTACTTGTTAAACATTTCAGCATGATGTACAAGTAGACTGATCTTACTTGTTAAACATTTTAGGTTTCTTTCTATACAGCATATTCCAGAGTCAAATAGAACGAACATGAAATAACTGATTAATAATCATCCATCATCTTCAAACATGATTTACAAATAATTCTGACCACTAATTTACACCAATTCAGTATTTATACACTACCTGTTTTTGGAACTCAACTTGCTCTGGCCAAGTGGTACTGTGTTTTTCCAGATTATCAAGCTTTGGCTAAATTAACCTTATATAAATGGCAGGATAATTTTGTTGCACATCAATGTGAAGGGAAAGTTTGACGTGCAAAGAGGTTTAATATAGTATACATAGTATACAAATGCAGTACCTAGAGGGGTCACATGACTGAATCCTATATGAGGGTGTAAACTAAGTAAACGGCACTGAATCATTCAGTGAGTCAGTCAGCCTTTGAACACGGAAACAGGTAAGTAAAAATATACAGCAGCCTCAAGGTGTTAGACAGAGCAGAGAAAGTTCAGGATCCGTGACTGAGGTGGGTAAACATGGGCAAATCCATCCCCAGGCAAAATACCCTCCCCCCCCAACACAAACTCACCACACATGCTACTAATGGGGATAAAGGCTCCTACTCAAACTATTACTGAGTTTAAGGATAGCTTTTAGGAGAAATGTTCATACTGATTGATCCAGGTTTAGGAGAATAAGAAAAAAATCCAATAATTATAATATTTGAATGATTATAATATGTCTGCATTTATTTCTTTTTTAAATGTGTGTAAAATTCAGGTGTTTATGCTGCATATCAAACAAAATGCAGGAAAATGTATCTGTTTTTTGGTAGGTGTGTGATTTAACCAGGGGAGGGGGATTTTTACTTACACATCAGACTAAGTTACAACTGACCAGTGGTCAAGGTGTGGGGCATTTGTTAACCTCCAGACCAGAGTACTCATTACCAGCAGTCCTGTAGCCAAAACCTAGTCTCCTAACAGATGCTCCAACCATCAATTTACTGGTTGTACCTACGTAAGTGGACGTGTTTACCTGGCTAGCTGTGGAAAGCATCAAGCCCTGTGTTTATTTCTTTAACAGCATTGAGACCAGTCAATTATAGCCTAGGTCTGGTCTATAGGTTCTTACTAAAAGTAAAACATCAGAGCTAATGTCAAACCTACTACTGTGTACAAATATACAGGAAAAAGACAATGTAACAGAGAGAGGGAGAGAAAGAGAGAGAGAGGAGAAGAGGGGATGAGAGAGAGAGAGAGAGAGAGAGAGAGGGAGGGAGATGCCAGACATGGCAGTGAAGAAGAAACAGACTATTAAACAGACTACAGAAACACTGTACATAAGGAACAGACACTGTCATGGAGTAAACCTTAAAAACTAATACAGGGAATTTTTTGTCTGAGACAGATTTAGACAAGAAGCAAAGTAACAGACAGAGATAGACAGAGTGAAACAGACAGATAGGGTGAGAGAGAAATGGAGAAAGAAAGAGACAGAAACAGATAGAGAGAGACTAAGAGACAGAACACAGACTAAGAGATTAAAAAAGAGTGTGAAGAATGGGAGAATGATAGAGGGAAATGAGAGAGAGATCGAGATCTTGAGACAGAGAGATAGAGATCGAGAGCAAGCGAGAGAGAGAAAAAAAGAGAGAAAGAGAGAAAGAGAAAAAGAGAAAGAGAGAGAGAAAGAGAAAGTCAGAGACAATGAAACAAAGAAAGAAAGAGACAACAGAGGGAGAAAGTGAAAGACAGAGACATTGAGACAAAGAGAAATAGAGGGACAGAGAGAGAGAGAGAGAGAAAGAAAGAGAGAGAAAAGACAGAGAAACAGACTGGACTAGAGATGGAGACAGACAACATGTGATGAGGGAGACGTAACAGGAATGAGATGAGAACAAAATGAGTTTGGGACATCATTAGTATTATTCATAGCTACTAATCCTGGTGCAGCGATACCAGATCAGAGGTCGTTAGTCAGACAGGATAAAAAATGGCCATTTCCCAAAAGTCTCATTCATTGTACAATGACCCGGGGACAAAATGTAATCTCAGCAAACAAAATAAACCTGGTAGGGCGGGATGTATTCTGATTGGAGCCCGCATGAGTGCACTATGGCCGGGGTATCTGGAGTTTATTATATGAGCATTAACTGGGCAGAAGCCCTGCTTGTTCTTCCTGATTTATCAGCGGGCTGGCCTTTTCTGCCGGACACCAGATGTGAGCGGCACATGCAGGGCTGGTGTTTGAACTCTGCTGTTATAATTCCCACATGGTGACAGTCAGCTGGCCCCTACACCTGTACACGGGAGTTCCTGGTGTGTCTGTGTTTTGTCTGCTCAGGGTATAATGGCTGCATTTACAAGATAAAACTTATCAAGGTCAAGCAGCACACAAAATATCTGGACAATCCTTAATGTCATATTTAAGAAATTTATTCATCAGAGTTATAAGTCTTCAGCCATTCTAGGTCAATAATTGTGAAATTTCTCAATTTTTAGTGCTGTGATATGAAGGACTGGTTTGTCTTAAAGTTAGATTTGGGTAGAGTCATATTAAAACAATGTTATACAAATATGTACAACATTTCTGTCAAAATATACCAGTTGGCTTACATAATATTGGTACTTTGGCAAATACATAATAAAACTTACCAGCAAGAAAACTGAATATACTATTAATATTTGGTTGAAATGAAGGGCTTCTGATTCCCTGATTTGATACACAAAAGCTTTTTTATAATATACAGGGTACACATATACCAAAAGTAACCATATACCAAAAATTGTATGGTACACTTATTTTTCACTTCAGAGAGGAAATCTTTAAAACTCACAGCTGTACATGTTCAATGTTTCCTGTATTACAAACTGTTCTTACCAACAAAACTCCTGTGGAATATATATTTAATCTGATATTATGCTTAAAGTTTGCAATGATAGATAAAAAGCTGTGTTTGGCTTATATATCCATGAATATATGTCCCATTTCCTGTACGCAAAACCCATTAGCCTCAACCTGAGGAAATAAATCTCACACCAGCACAGAGTTGACTGTTTCAGCAGGACAGTGTATAAAAACAGCACAGCCAACTAGCTTTCAGCATCTGGCAGCAAGCTGGCATAAAATATAATAAATGGTCCCCTACCTTTCAGCATGTGTCTACAGTAGTGAATGGGGACCGGCCGGTTTTCTGGGTTTACGCAGGAAATGGCTCTCTGCCGTACCCCAAGGGCGCAGTCATCACTGTCTGTTTTCTACAACAGAATTATTGGAAGTTATCTCAAGTCATCAAGTTATCAAGAAAGAAACATTAAAATACATTAGCTGCAGAAGTGATGTTTCACCAGTGGGAGCACTTACCATTCAAAGCTTTTCTTTTCACATAAAACCCCTTCCTTGTAGTGATTTGTAATTCATACAGTACACACTGTGGGTTCATTAACATCAACTGATAATTACCAATTTCTGTTCCATATTGTCATTATCTAATATATTATATGAATTTATTATATAAATTTATACTTTATGTGGCATTTGCATCACACCTCTTTTCATGGGCCTCCTAGTGATAAAAATTCCAGGAATTTGTAATCATTTTCCCAAATTCTAGGGATTTTTTGTTGTGATAGGGAATGTTTGTTTCCCTTTAAGTCCCACTAAGTTTCCCCATTTGTATTTGGCTGTATCTTGCAGTTTGTACAGAAGGTATGAGTAGCAAATTAACAAGTCATTCATATTATTTTCTTACTGTTCTTACTCTGATTCCCAAAATGGCATTTTGATAACATCTCAAATTTGCTATAAAGCTCCTAATGCCAGGAATTCCTTTAAATTGTTTCCTGGAATCAACAACATTTTCTGTGTAATCTAGATATGAAACCTTTTATTTGCCCATTATTATTATGTAATGAAACCCCATGTAGAATGAGAAATTCGAAAATAAGTTCCTTCTGGTTACTCCAGGAAATCTGTGGTAGGATTTCCTGAAATTTGAAACATTATGTTTATATATATATATATATATATATATATATATATATATATATATATATATATATATATATATTTGTGTAATGTTGTTGCTTTATTTGTTTTGTGGTGTTAAAACCTGGCAAAATGATCACTTTTTTCTACCACATACCCACTTAAAGATTTTGTATAAGAATAAAACAGTACTAAATTTTTCATGGATTTTAAAAAAAGATCCCAAATTATTAAATTTGATAGGTGCTTTACAATATATTAGTTAATAACTATTAATTGCTATAAGGAGAGATGTTTACACCTTGTTTCAGCTACACTTTGTTATATTGATGCTGTAACTATGACTGGAATACTATTCAAATAATTGTCAACTAATTTTTTTTATGAAACTTCAGATTGGTAATATAACTGGTCCTGGTAAACCATATTTGTTAATATTTATCAATTATGTACACATGTGGATTTGAATTTAACTTCATATTTTCCTCCCACCAAACTGCCTTATTTTCATTAACTTACAAATATATACCAGCCACCAATAATTGAAAATAAACAAACAAATTTGTTAAATATAAGTATCATCTGATCACTGCCTCCAGTTTGATCACATGATTGATGGCATAAAAACATATGAACAGAGGGCACCTGGGCGACCACAGTAAAGCTGCTAATTATCATTTTTATCTTGACCTCCGTATCACATGATGTACCTCAATGCATGTGACAGCCTGTTGATGCAATGCATAGCCTGTGGAACACCCTCTTTGTGTTTGTGGTTGTGATCCCTGATTTTTTTTAGGACAAATAAAAATTCATGCAGGGCAAGTAAAATCTAGATGTTACTTCCCTGCTAGGCATCTACTTTCAAAAGCTAATGTCGAGCCCTGGTCCATGACTAAATTTAAAACAACCCTTGCTATCCTGTGACCCAGTGGCATTATTCAAGGTCACATAACAAGATGAATCCAAAATGGATGAAGATGCTGTGATGAGGATGATATCTCACGAGTAATTCAGCAAATTTATGATTCTGCATGTTACACATAATCAAATTCAGAAATAACAGATGTAGATATAAAAATTTTCATCTGCTGCAATGACTCATTTTTCTTAATTATTAAATTTAACTATTCATGAAACATTTGCCTGTAATTGCCATTCTCTGGAGTGTTTACAGAGTTAATCATTTATGGATGAAGGAGAGAGGCATATTCAATGCCAACGGCTCCCTAAGTGACCATTATTAATGATATAATCGGGCTTCAAGATAGATTCAAGTGTTTACAAACATACCTCCAAGGGGCCCCTTATCAGGTTCCCCAGACTGGTTTCATGAACAGCACCCTAACCCACACTGAGTGTAAAATACCAGTTTAGTTTTGACAGCATTGCGTGGGAAGCTGTGAGAAAATGGTTTGATGGTGTGACCCTCCCGCAGATTTAATATGTCAAATAAAACTTAAATTTCAGGAGTAAATCATCAATTACAGAATAAATTTATGCATTACTATTTTACATTTGTTATTCATGAGTATTGAGTAAGCAAATTTGTGACATATTTATAACCAATACTTTTTGAATCTCCACAGCTGAATAAAGACATGTATATATACTGAAACAGAGAACAAGACATGAAAGTCTCCATTGTGTTAACTAATAATGCTTTTTAGAGTGTCTACTCAAGAAGGTTATAGCCCCACAGATGGATCTCCAGTCTATGGCCTCTTTGGTCTACACAACAGCATCTAAAATATTTGCTTTTTCTTCTTCATTTGACAAAAAGAATCTTTGACTGCTATCATTAGGGTTGAAATATCATGAAAAAAATAATCAGATTTCTCAAATAATCTTGACTAAAATTTTTCAAGATTCATGGAAATATCTATCCACATTATAATTTCCAAGCTACAAAAATATTTATTTTTGCCGGTGGCCATGAAGTGATGAAACTGAGGATGGTTACAGTGACCCCTCACTGGGCATAAAATGCCAGTTACAGCCAATACAGTATCCCAGAATCAGCTCAATTTGTACAGTGCTGGTTTAGACAAATGGGACTCTGTTGGGAGTGGGGTGTGATTGTCTGGACTTTTTCTCACCCTTCCCCACCATTATGGTAGGTCACATGTGTTTTCACAACCCTGCCCCATTCAAATCATTGGATAAAAGTGAGAAAGCCACTCAGGCTAAGACAGCGAGCTGTGACTGTGCCAGCCAACTCTGTCCGTCTGCCACCACTGATGAAACAACACATGAACATGTATACAACACTTCCTCTACAGCAATATGTGAATTTACAAATTTTTAAATTATTTTAAAATGTTGCATAACCTTAAACCAAAACTATTTTTTTTTCATCTTGTGAAGTCTGAAGAAAACTAGATGTGTCGGAACGACACGAATGCCCCCGCCTTGGGCAAATTAGAAACATTTGTAAAATTTGGAAAATTTTTTAAGGTCAGGAGGTGTTGTATGGTCAAAAGTAGGTCAACAAGGGCAAAATGCAAACTCGATTTGTAACGGGTCATTATCAAGCAACACACCAAAAATTATGCCAGTATATGCAGGCATTGTGAAAAAAAGTCCATACATGTGCATTTTCCATAAAAATTTCTGTCTTTCATGAAATTTTCTATGTTTAGGATCTGTAAAACAATCAAAAGTAGGTCAACCAGGATGAAACGCAAACTTGATCTGTAATTGTTATTATCTGCCCACACAAAAAAAATCAGGGTGGTATCTGCAGGCATTGAGGAAAAAAAGTCAGTACATGCATTTGTTATGAAAATTTATATTTTTCATGAAACTTTCTATGTTCAGGAGCAGTCAAATGGTCAAAAGTAGGTCAACTGAGACAAAACAAGAACTCGATCTGTAACTGGTCATTATCTGCCTACACACCAAAAATCAGGCCCATATCTGCAGGCACTGCTTAAAAAGTCCATACATGTGCACCTTTTTTATGAAATTTTCTATGTTAGAGCACCGTCAAACGGTCAAAAATAGGTCAACTGGGACAAAACGTGAACTCCATCTATAACTGGTCAATATCTGCCAACACACCAAAATTCAGGCCAATATCTGCAGGCATTGCGAAAAAACGTCTGTACATGTGTATTTCTCATGAAATTTCATATTTTTCATGAAATTTTCTATGTTCAGGAGCCGTAAAACGGTCAAAAGAAAGTCAACCGGGACGAAACGCGAACTCGATCTGTAACTGGTCTATATCTGCCCACACACCAAAAATCAGGCCAATATCTGCAGGCATTGTGAAAAAAAGTCCGTACATGTGTATCTGTCATGAATATTTCTATTTTTCATGAAAATTTCTAAGTTTAGGAGCCGTTAAACGGTCAAAAGTATGTCAACCAGGACAAAACGCGAACTCGATCTGTAACTGGTCTATATCTGTCCACACACCAAAAATCAGGCCAATATCTGCAGGCACTGAGAAAAAAAAACGTACATGTGTATTTGTCATGAAATTTCATATTTTTCAAGAAAATTTCTATGTTCAGGAGCCGTAAAACGGTCAAAAGTAGGTCAACCAGGACGAAATGCGAACTTGATCTGTAACTGGTCTATATCTGCTCACACACCAAAAATCAGGCCAACATCTGCAGGCATTGCAAAAAAAAGTCCGTACATGTGTATCTGTCATGAATATTTCTATTTTTCATGAAATTTTCTAAGTTTAGGAGCCGTAAAACGGTCAAAAGTAGGTCAACCAGGACGAAATGCGAACTCGATCTGAACTGGTCTTTATCTGCTCACACACCAAAAATCAGGCCAATATCTGCAGGCATTGTGAAAAAAAAGTCCGTACATGTGTATCTGTCATGAATATTTCTAATTTTCATGAAATTTTCTAAGTTTAGGAGCCGTAAAACGGTCAAAAGTAGGTCAACCAGGACGAAACGTGAACTCGATCTGTAACTGGTCTATATCTGCTCACACACCAAAAATCAGGCCAATATCTGCAGGCATTGCGAAAAAAAGTCTGTACATGTGTATCTGTCATGAATATTTCTATTTTTCATGAAATTTTCTAAGTTTAGGAGCCGTAAAACGGTCAAAAGTAGGTCAACCGGGACAAAACGCGAACTCGATCTGTAACCGGTCTATATCTGCCCACACACCAAAAATCAGGCCAATATCTGCAGGCATTGCGAAAAAAAGTCCGTACATGTGTATCTGTCATGAATATTTCTATTTTTCATGAAATTTTCTAAGTTTAGGAGCCGTAAAACGGTCAAAAGTAGGTCAACCAGGACGAAACGCGAACTCGATCTGTAACTGGTCTATATCTGCCCACACACCAAAAATCAGGCCAATATCTGCAGGCATTGTGAAAAAAAGTCCGTACAACTGTTTCATTTCGGAATGACGGAATGACGGACATGGGTAAAACTATATGCCCCGGCCACTTTGTGGCGGGGGCATAAAAAAATTATGAAGGTTTTTTTTTAATAACCCTACCCTTTATATATTACACCTCTGTGTCTTTCTTTAATCTTTCTTTGCAATATCCAGACTATGTTGTTTTAGGAACAAGACTTCAAATGTGAACGATCAATGACTCCAGTTACATTAATGAAAACAGTGTAGGCAAGGTCCTGTTGAGAAAATCTTAGCACATTGATGAAAATGGTTCTCTCCTCTTCAAAATTCAAGACATTTTCAAAGAATTCACCAGACTCAGTAATAAAATAATACTGGTCCTTGAAATTTTCATTATTAAATGTAAGCATTTCCAGGTTTCCAAGGACATATTTGCAGTTCCCAATTTGGGCATTGCTGGCTTAGTTAGTCCCACGTGACTCTGGGAGGAGGGTACGATTAGTCTAGGTTTTTCTCACCCTTTACCACCATTAGGATGGGTTAGATGTGTTTTCACAACCTTGCTCCAGTAAAAACATGGGGTAAAAGTCAGAAAGCCACTCAGGCTGAGACAGCAAGCTGCGACTGCACCAGTAGATTGAGTAAGTCTGCCAGGGCACAAGCAGCAACATGTGAACAGACAAACGCATCCTTTAAAACAAACATGCCACTGACTGGAATGAAATTGAATTTACAAGTTCTCCATGAATGACAAAATTACCCCTAAAAAAAGTGGGGGCACCACTAAAACTGGGCTAGGAAATTGATGAGATGTTCACTTTCTATGTGCAATCTGAGACAACAACTCAATAATAAACGTTAACAATTTGCTATAAGTATGATTAATTTTCCTCTGCAATTTTTTCTATTTAAATGGTTCTTTCTCATTACAAGGCTGTGCCATTATCACTTCTGTAATGTGTATAATCCTCTTACAATTACATTAAGGTAAAAAATTATAAATGACATTTCCTGTTTGAAAGAATTCATTTGAAGTACCAACACTTTTTTGTGACAATAATGAACATGGAGTTGTTATTAATTCTAATACATGTTCACCTTTTAAACGAAACACCACCAAAAATTACATTATTAGTCTTTTCTTTAATTGAATAAACTTACATTCCATGTCATCATGAACTGTTGTATTTTTATGAGGAGAAAAAAATGAGGTAAATATGGAAACTGAATTTACCTTACTGTTGTTATTTTTCTATATTCAAACTAATTTTAATATCCACAGGCCATCAGTAGCCTGCAATGGATTACATTTGGTTAAATAAATAAAGAAAGCAGTGCTGTTAATGTTACTTTTAATCTTTCAATTTTTGACACCAGTTCTTACACAGGTAATTCATTTACATCAAAGATGCAACCATATTTCACACATTAAATGCTTATAATTTTAATGCTTACCTTTTCATTTACACAGGAGATTTAAATCAAATATTATTTCAAATGTAAAGTCAATCTCGTTTTAAGATTCTGAAGATTTAAACTTTTGAATTATATGATGTTCAAACCATACGCTCAGCCTATACACTGCAGGTTCTCATTATATTTGTAGTTTTTTATTAAATTTTGCGACATTCGTCATAATTGGTTTCATGGGTACGTAACTGTCGTCATAGTTACCTTTCTACAGCTCGTCCAGGGTCCGATGTTCCACCTGTAAATTGGTCCCGTGTTCCCTAAACATGGCGGTAACGCGGCACAAACTTCAGTTTCAACCAAAGGTTCACATTCAGAACCTTTGTCATTGGACGGAACCAACAACTTTCTGATCCGGTATCGGGTCCCGCGCCCACAATTATGCGAGCACGGGCTCCATTTTTCCCAGAGAGATAAAACACAGTTATGAGCGCACTCCGACCTCGGACATTTTGCACGGTGTGTTGGTTTTGATAATCCTAGCCGGTGACAATGAAATGGAGCGACTTTTTCACCGGATTGTATATATACACAGAACACTTCACGTTTTTTATAACACGCCCCACAGCATGTGTCAATGGTATAATCCTTATATGAGCAGGGACTCCAGTCTGCTTTTTGCCACTCAAATAGACCTGTTTCATTCTCAAATGCTAGCGACCGGCAGCCTATACTTAGAACACCAAATAAACTTATCCATACCATAATGGCCATTTTGACGGTGGTTGTAAAAATACCTATATAATCCAACGGGCGTTCTATCAGACAATCTGAAAAAAAAATACAAGAGTGAAGTGTAAAAAAAATGTAATACGTAACGTTTGAAAATGGTCTGGCACACACACACACACACACACATATATATATATAGTCTCTCTCGCTCTCTCTCTCTCTCGCTATATATATATATGCATATATACATATATATACATATATATATATAAATATATATATATATATAAAATATAATATAATATAGTTTGACACTTTCAAAACGTTTAATTATAGATGTTCGTAAAAAGATTTCTATTACTGATATAACACTGATAAAAAAATAATTACCTGCCTATACTTGTACGAATAGCAGTTTCTTTATACTTAAGGAAAATTGATGAGAAACTTGACAACTTGTAATTAGGCTCAATCAATTATCGGTACTCGAGTATTAGGCTGCAATTCCCATTACATAGCAATGACATATATTAGGCTTTAATATGAGTAATATCGTACTTAAGTTAACATGGGAACGTATGTACTAGTAGATATATACGTAATTACTCACTCAAGGTACACGCACTAACTTACCTGAGACGTATACGTTACTCCTGTTTGGGGTTCGATGAACCAACTCTAAAAAACCGTGAGACTTTTAATACTTAATCATTGATGATAGTCCCGAGGTATGTGGTATCCGGCACAGGGGCAGAAAGTTTTCAAAGTCCTGGGTGTCCGAGTTGTTCTCGGGACCAATAGTATAATCTTACATCCAGTAAAACGAGCAAAGATTTGTAAACTCACAACATACACCCGTGCTAGCACACCCTAACGTTGAAGTGTTGATAAGCTGGCGGGGTGAGCCGGGGCGAGTGTTAGTTCTATCTCCTCCGGCTCGACACCGCTAGCCGGTTAACAGCGGGCCTGCTTCCATTAGTACAACAACTGCACCCCGGACTGTCAGGGCTGCTGCTACAAGTGCTGCTGCCGTACCGGGCTGCCAGCAAACGCTTATCCAGACCCGAGCCGCTCCAGCCCTCGGTGAAGCCATGAAGACTTTCTTTCATTGGAGCCAGCTTTGGTTCTGGCGGGCTTGGCACGTGGAACTAATTCTAGTTCGCTTATCAGTGGAGGGGTGCTCTGTAGAGTCTCAACTGCTCGCACTCGAACCCTCTCTGTACAGCTATTTAGCTTTAGTGGAGGGGTGGGGGTTAGGGGCAAGGTGGCGCCCCTTGATCAACCCCCTTATGCAGCTAATAAGTTAACCCCTACCGGGCGAGAAGCCAGCACTATGCAAACTTTCTCTAGCAAGTTTAACTGTTTTCTTTAGCGGTTAACGGTGATCTGGCTTTCCTGAGGGGTCGGCAGGTAAATTGCCCATCAACTACGTGAATTTGCGCTCCAGTGAAGTAGCGCGGAATCTCGCCCAGAGATATATGGCTTAAAAACCGGAGTAATCGATTTAAAACTGTCTGCTGCAACAGTATGTTAATGTTCACTGTACAGAATTTGAAAAATGGGATAGTTCATGCGCACAACAGCGCGTAGGCGTATATAGAACTGACGGTTTATTTCAAATTACGTCATAAAAGATATGATTAACAGGATTTTTAAAGTTTTGTTTTTATTTCCGTTTCATTCATTTTTTTAAACACGCTCATGTTTATATGTGAAGTTTTAATATGCATTAGAACACTACAGGGAATATTAAGGCAGTGAGCAGATGATTTATATTTAAGAAAATCTGTCTACCAGAAGCGGATCCAGGGGAGAGGTTCCCCCTCCCCCTTTTATTTTTTTAGCGACCGCAACCTTTTTAAAGGGGGTTAGACCAATTTCTGCGGTTTGGACCCAACCTTCTTTGGACCTGGTGACTTTCATGTTAGGGTTTATCATTACTCCTCCTGAGTTGGACCCCTACTCTTCCTAAACCCTGGATCCAACCTGTGTGCACGTGAGACATGCTGAAAATTGACATTATTTGCTCCATTCTAAGAGAGAGAGATAGTGAGAGAGAGCAGGGGCGTAGCCAGGATTTATACAGACGGGGGGGGGGGGGGGTAGTTCCCCCCCGGGGGGGGGGGGGGCTCGAGCAGGGTTGGGGCGATACAGCATATCCGCTGGCCAAGGAGTGCATATATATATATATATATATATATATATATATATGTATATATATACATATATTATATATAGAACCATGCAGCCTTCTTCAATATCCTTAATTTGTATTGCCATTTAAAGACTAAAAACAAGAGGAAGAGCTTGTTTCCTGCATATGGAAGTGTATAGCCAATGTACAGTAATGAAACTTAGGTGAACATGACTGCTGTTTTTACAGTTTTATTAGATATCTACTGTTATGTCTTAATTTTCTTAGTATATAGACACAACTGTCTAAAAAAGTTTTCGCTCAGTATTACATGCAAAGTCGGATAGAGGGTTCGAGGAAACCCCCTGGATAGAGAGAGGGGTCAATTAAATTTAGCTATTTCATATGTTTCGGTACTTTAGATTCATATTGACAGAGAGGTGAATTATATAATAAAATGTCATTTTATAACAAGTCTCAATAATGTCTATATACATTTTCAGATAACTGTGTCGAACATCACGATTGTGAAAATGAAAATCAGAAAGTGAAATGAAATTAAAAAAAAAAAAATCAATCCATGCAGCTCTTATAGAATTTAGATCACCATGTGCGCCTTCTTGAATAAATCATAAAACTACATAAACACAGCTGTAAATGAAGGGGTTTTATGTTTATATTATACGCACATGAACAAATATGTATAAAAACGCACATATATTGATGATATACCAACCAGATCACAGAAAACAACGACTCTGCATGCACGTGGTTGCGGATTTTATCGCTGAGTTTGTGTCGTAATCGAGCACCACCTGCGTGTGGTTGTTGTACACCTCAAAGGGTTCCACGCAGACAATATCTCGTTAATTCTCCTCTTTACATCCGTTAATTTGCGGGATTTATCGAGTACTTGCAGTATTTACCGCTTTTTCAATCACAAAACGTTATTGCCTGTTTCCTGGCTACGAGCCGTGTCTAAACTTCCCCTCTCCGGTTAGTTAAGATAAGCATTGCCTTTGCTGAAGCACGCACTCATGTCCGTGATTACATGCATAATTAAATGATTACGTCACTCAGGGAAGAGAGTCCTGCTTATCTATCACCACAACCGAGTCATATCAGGGGTGAGACCAAAGTCCGTTGGTCCGTTTGAAAATGTGTATCATCATACGGCTAGTAATTGATACCGTAGACTTCCTAATTATAGAGCGCCTCCGGCCTTTGAATGCAGATTTTCCGTAAATCTATACATTCTGTCGTGTACACTCTGCATACTGACTTAATAAATCCCATGTGATTAATACCTTTGACTCGTGTCACTCAATAGAATCACACGACCTCGCAAGTTAAACATATTTATCAGATCCTCCAAACAATTTCAAGCAGAAAATTCATATATGAAATATATAAAAAAAAAGATATCAAAATTAGCCGGAGACATTCCATGAAAAGACGGCCTCCATGTCATTTATTAAACAGAGCAAGGAGAAAAGATTATATAAAAGTGAGAAAACACGATTTGAAGTATAGACCTATATACAGCCTCAGTGTAGAATCATTTTTTTTTCTTTTAACCGAACAGCTGGTTGATAACAAGAAAGGCACATTGCTAAACAAAATTTATGCGGTGAAAGCATGTGTTTTATAGTACACCAGACATGACTTTATGAGAATATTGATGTCAAAATGAGGGCGTTGTATTCTGCGGTTATTTAGAATGGCAAAGGAGGGGACGGGTTCGAGAATAAGAAAGGAACATTGTATGGAATGGGATAAAGCCCCTTGATCGATTACATTATAATGAACGCGCGTTCATTTCCTGGGACAGATGAGGTTTCATTAACATTAGCTAAAAGCAAAATATGTATAACTGACAGTGTATGACTCTGCCGACTACACCGTCTATATATATATATATATATATATATATATATATATATATATATATATATATATATATATATATACACCTTATATATATTATATACCTATATATATTATATACCTTGTTTTATTTCAAGGAGGGATTCTTGAATGTCTGAACGGGTTATCCATCATAACAAGCACAGTATATTGTGATTCTAACAACCATATAGAAAATAAAATCTACATGGTGTGCACGGTAAAAAAAAATCAGTTAATGCGTCTGACACATTGGAGCGAGGTGGTGCATTTAGCGCCGTCTACCTACACCTAACTGAACTTCTTTTGCTTTCTAGTCTATCATTTAACACTGGCGCAGCTGTAATGAACCGCTTTTGTAACGGTAAAGTTTGCGTCTCTGGTCTGATATCACTGACAGTGACATGACTGCATGCAGTGTCATCCATCTGAACACGTTTTTTTGGTAACTTTTCTCAGCTTCCTCAGACAGTTACATATTCTGCATTTTCCTGTCACCGTGACCAGTCTACCAATTACCTTCTCAGTGGAGAGTCTGTAGTAAAGACCTTGGTCAGGGGTCTTGTAGCTCCGCGGATGGTCCAAAATTGACGTGATTCAGCAATTTCGTAATGCAATCACAAGGGTAGCGCTTAAAAGCCTTATCAACGTGTTTATGTAGTTTTTATGCAAATATTTTTCTTTTCAAATGAATCATCGTTTGACCTGTACCCTTAAGCTTATGCAAATATATCATTCGGGGAGTCAATTCTCTCTATACACAGCTCGATCGCCAAAACAAATAACACAATTCTGCCTGTGGTTAATTTCACGATACCTGCCCAGACTCAATGTATACGCGTCAAGTTTTTAGTTTGTCAACAAAAACGCGAAATGCCTGTAGCAGGTGTATATCCCCGGTGGCCCCAGGACACATTTTTACTTTCAAGTTTCATCCTAGATATAATGTTAAAGTTACAGCATTATACGGGCAGTGTAGGCGTCCAAATATAGTACAACAATAGCAGCACATCATAACGGGTTCAGTGCTTGAAGAAAAACCTCAAACAAACCCACGAACAAACATCAATCATGCATTTCCAGTTGCTATCATTGTTGGCACAGGGTTGCAACGCCGATCTTCTTGACACGAAAGGTAAAAAAGGCGCTGTGCGTGCTGGAGGCTCGGGAACGCCGCGTATCTTACAGAACCAAATTGAAACCATGTTTGTTTTATACTAATGAAAAACTGCACGGCCTGCATGGCTGCATGGGGCGGGTTTGAAGAGAGGGGGACCCTGACTGTCAGTAGCTACTTAAGGCTGTTTGTGGCAGACAAAATGGCCAGGTATAGTTGAATAATTCAAGAGCTCTCTCTCCGAACATCTGCTGGAGTTGACAAATAGGTTTGGCACCCCCGGAGTATAGGGCAGCAGCTCAACACTCAAACCCGAACAGTTTTGCTTCACTGAATACTAGATAAATTCAACTTATGGCTGACAGTTGGATTTTTTTTAACCTCAGGTGTTTTCATATCAGCCGCTATACTTGCCAATCATATCTTACTAATTGGCCACAAGCCGCGTTTGATATTAGCTTTACATTCGGTTCAATAAACTTTGGCATGCAATATGCACATCCAGGACGGCTGCATGCATGCGTGGTCCGGACTTATAGCTTACTGTACCGGTATAGGGCTTCCTAATGAACGTAATCAGATAGAAATAGGGGAGACCTAAAATAACAAACACATGTTAAGGGCAGAGATACATGATATAGTACATGTACAGCCGTCCCCATTTCATGTGGCTTCATATATATATATATATATATATATATATATATATATATATATATATATATATATATATATATATATACAAACATTGTCAACAGAAAGATACCAGTCGACGGACTGTGATCAAGTCAGGCAGACAAACAAAAACTGAAAGACATTCAAAACGCAAGACCTAGACAGTATTTATGTATATTATATAGAATATAAAACATAAATGTCAATATATAGACGCGAAACAGCTAGAAAGTAGCACCGCGGACGGTGAGGTTGGTTAATATTAATGCAGGCAGCAGATATGCCTATGTATACACTTGTGTGTCCTATATCGCCAGATATAGACAGACAGACAGACAATTTGCATGGGGAGACCATGTACATATATACGAACATGAGCAAGTCCCATGACCGCACAGACGCGAGCGTTGTCAGACATGATGTAATTACGTTAGTTCCGTATTTTTTCCCCAAAAATTCGTTTTATATATATAATAGTCCAGATTGAGGGAAAATGATAATTTATGATAAACCAAGCAGTCATTTTTGCTGGTATACCTGTATCGACGTACTTTATATATACACCGCCTACAGACCCGTATATTCTGCGGCCCTATGATAAGCACTCCATGGATATAATTTGGTCAATAAAGATCAGTTCTAGAATAATGAGGTGAACTTCCCATTGCGTTAATTTTTGTTATGAATATGCCCCTCCTTATTTTATATAAATTTAATGTATATATATATATATATATATATATATATATATATATATATATATATATATATATAGATAGATAGCTGATTCTGCCAATTAACACCTTCGGAGTTGCAGCTAAGGTACACAATACATGAAAAATCAGTCATATAAAGCATCACATGTATTACTACATTAATTGTAGAAATCAACGTCTCTAGAAATTTTAGCGCGGATAATTAACAATATATATATATATTGTTAATTATCCGCGCTAAAATTTCTATATATATATATAAAACACCGAAGTGAGGAAAACTACTGACTGAAGATATATTAAGGTTTCAGCCGCCAGCGTGCTCGGTGGGGAGGGGGGGGGGGGCAAGCAAGAGAAGATGATGGGGAGACCGGAGAGCAGCAGCACACACAGGTACAACGCTGAAACCGCGGACTATCCGTAAACAGTCTCAGAAGCAAAGACAATGCCTCTCAAGAACCCACCGCTAGGACATTTCGAGGTTTGGTATCGCCATTATCGTCATCAGCCGTGCGGATAACTATACTTCTCCAAACATTCAACATATATACATATATAGTCACTTATTTCTATAGAGCGCAAGTATGTTTTCTCCAGAATTTTAAAATGTGAAAATGCTTGTTTTGTTGATCACTTGGGGTAGTCACGCCTTCTAATTTATTGTTTTAAATTGAAGTAAGAATATTGCACAATGTATATATATATGGATAATGCCCTTATTAAAATCCAATTAAATGGGGTGGTTATAATTATTAAAGAACGGACCATGGCCATGCATACAATCGTGGGGGCGCTGTGTACATTGCACGAGGAAGAAGATAATCTCATTACAATGATGATATAAAATCATCAAGCCCCTGCATGCATGGATTTAATATTTCCCACGCCTTGGTAAATAAGCCAGGCGTTATACATCTTATCGGTTAGGGTGGGGATCGAACCCTGAACTACCAGTTCCATAGTGACAGCCAGTCGGTGGAAGGTTATGTTTCCATGGAGCCATATGCATGTTAAAATCTCCATGTATAATAAATTTTTTTTCTGCAAATTTATATTACTTGCGGTCCGTTTGTGTAAAAACATCTTAAAATCTGAAAGATCGATAACGTTATGTTTCATTGCTAGAGAGAATTGATTAACTTCCGGCGTTTCACACAATCTTAAAACCTGCAGGATTAATTTGCTTAGTCGTTTATAATTCGGCGTTAACTTGGGTGTTCATGCATTTGCTGGGAACGCTTAGTTATATAACTCAATATGAGGGTCCACTCATGTAAAAAGAGACCGTCATGTCTGTAACTATGCAACGTGTGTACTCGAAATAGCAGGTACATCAGGTTAAATCGCCCGTGTCTTATCTGCCGAGTAATAAAACTATTATGTACTTATCACTGTCTGAAAAGTGTGACCGTATTCAATAACGCTGGAGCACAATGATGCAAATGTTCAGCTGTTGGGTTTTATAGTTCTGTAAAGTCACAGGGTAGTGAGCATTGGAAATTTGAACGCCCCACTAGAAAAAATACGCTGCATGCAGTACGCTGAGGGTGATTTGTCGGGACCTAACTTAAAAATTAATTTGTTTATTTTTGTGACAAATACATACATTATCAGAATTCATTGATAAATAGATAGTTTTTCATGATATTTTAAAATATTATCTAATTATATTTTCAGTTGCATACTATAATATTTACTCGGGAATCACTGGTGGAGATACTGAAAAAAAAAGAAAATACATAAAAAAATGCCCTTAATTTTTTTAAAGCCGGTCGGATAACAAAGTGATACAATCAATAAAATATTCTGAATATCCGCGGGTATAAATGGCAGACAGTGTAAAGCTGAACTTTTAATTTGAATGCAGAGTCATATTACATTGTATCTTAAAACCCAAAAGGTTATTATACGCGGTTTTGATCCATCGTTCTTGTGAAATCTGATATAGTCTTACTGGAAATACCAGATTCCTTTTCTTTCCTTTTTCCTATCGATGTAACATTAAATCCCTTTCAAAGTAAAGACAAAGATCGGTTTTAAGTACCGAAAAATATTCATTATTTATAACCTTTTATACTACACGAAAATAAAAGGTGCAGCTCTACTGATGAAACAATGAAACGGTACCAAGTAACAAGCCGGAAGCAGTTCAAGCAGATGTCCATGCACCATATCAATATCAGTATATTTCTCATGTATCAACGTCAGTATTGTTCGTATAGATTGCTGTCCGAATTAGACCATACATCTCCGTTGTTTCCAATCGTTATATCATTTTCTCACATATAAATATACGTATATATTGATTGTATATATGCAAGAATCAGGTTTTCCTTATTTTATATTCCCACGACAAATATTTTCTCACTGCTTTTCTTTTCATTAGCAACAGTAGCCAGGACAGGTTACAGCTGTCAAGTCTTTAGTAGTTTTACTTGCAACAACTATAACATAACACGAAACGTGGTATAAAACGTATTACAATGCGTGGGAGGGACTTCTGTAGATTGTAGATGTTCATACTAATGGCCCGTCCAGTTAATGAGATGAATCCCTGACATTTACTTATTACTTCGCCACAAAGCCGTTGAAGAAGCTTGCGATTCTCCCTCATTCGCATGTTGGTATTTAACACTGTAGATCAAGGATGTCGATGACTGAATGACCGACGCTTTATCTGTAGTGAAATCCCCGGGAAGGACCACCAGAAGTACGCTCAGTGTTTATGTCACAGAAAAACACGCTGAGTTCAGGTAGCCGGTCCTAGGTGACGCTGACTATCGCATCGTTGTCCAATTTATTAGTCGCGTGTTGATATACTGGGTTAGACAATTTACTTCAGTCTCGCCTCAAATTTTTACATTCATTTTTGGACTGAGAACTAGTAATTTAAAGCATATTGGCCAGTCTAAGAAAAATTACATTTCATGAAAAATTAATGTAATTTGGGTATGCAATCATTCATGATTAATTACGCTAATATCTCTTTAATCCGACCAGTCGTTTATTATTGAAAGCGGTGATATAGCTTTCATCCAACCATTAGTTTATTTACAAACACTGTGATATCAATTTTATCCGTCTATTCATTTATTATCAGATACGGTGATATACATGTATTTTTTAATCCAACCATTAGTTTATTATCAATTACGGTGATATCTCTTTTATCCGACCATCTGCGGGGCCACCATAGAAGTGATCGTATAGTCAAACATGAAAAACCGTCTCATGCGCTTCTAGGAAACTTTGTTGAATATTAAGCAGCAATATTGTCACTGCAACATTTAATATGATGCGAGGTGCAATGTCAACAAATGGCAGTGCGTATAAGCCTTCAAATGAAGTAGTTAAATGAAATGGTATCCAGTTCAATGTAAACAAAATAATTGCAGATGTATATTAAATGAGCACGGACATCAAAGTATTAAATTTAGCAACAGAAAAATATAGGTCATCGTAATTCAATATTGTCATGTATCTCAACAATGACTAAGGGTGTTAATGTTTTTGTAATTAATCAGAAATATTTCATTCATATAATATAATAATAAATGGAGTCAAACTTTAACACGTCTGTTACTACTACAAAATTGTTTCATTCCTCTAGATATGTTTTTTTCAATTACATGTATTTTGTAAACAGAAGATCCAACAGAAAACTCACAATAAACATTCTAATTATGGTATTAATACTATTATGGTAGTCCAGATTACCTCAAAAATATAACCCTTTGGTGTTACCTTTAACCAGTAGTGTGTCGATTAATCGGCTAAATCGATTATTTGTCCATTTCTTTCAAAATCGATTTAATCGATGCATTTTTGCAAAATCAAATGAAAACGATTATGTATATACATGCAAAAATCTAATCCTGTCAGAGATACACGAACACAAAATGACGAACAGTACCAAACCGGACCTTGCACAGCCAACAATCGTATGAGGGCAAGTCAACCATGGATGCGAGTTTCATTATGATGTACGTGTCAGACTGTGTACTTGGGTCAATATTTTAGGTACAAGTATGCAGCAGATTTCAAGATAAAATAGAAAATACATAAAATAATCGATTAATAATCGATCAACAGTTGTATTTTTATTTCAATCACAATAATGATTTTAAAAACCAATTCCTACCACTAACTTTTACAGTGGCGGATCCAGATATTCTAGAATTGTGCCATTAATATTTTGTTATATATATATATATATTACTTAAAATATTTAAGGCTATGAAAAAACTAAATATTTGTTTTTATTAAAGTTAATGGCAACTACAATGGGTGAGAGTATGGGAGCGGTGTCTCTTCACTCATACTGAGAACATTTTGTCATGTAAACAGGACATTTTGAGGCGCTTTTTTCAACAAAATACATGAGGATTTTCTGTTCCACAACTATTTTATTCTCATAAATGTCTAAGCATAATATAGTCAAACGTTAGAGGGGTTCAATATTTAATATTTATATTTCTTCAAATTTAGGATATAAACTTTAATGCGTTTGCAATATGTTGATGTCAATGGTGAAAATGCCATTCCTTGTTTATAACTTGCAAAATATCATCTTTTAAATGTAATGCTCGGGTTTATGATATGTTCAAGTCTTATATGATATGTATTTTACTGGATTCCGTGGTCTAGGTAACGCACGAGACTCGGGCAGCAGAGCACAGATCGTGAGTTCAAATACCGGTATCAGCAGAGGAGCCATAGGATTTTCACGGTCGACCCCAACCCAGTCCTAGCGCTCTGTAGTTTACAAATAGCGCCTCAGTCACAGAAAAATGCGATGGGTTTTCTCCCTCTCTCATTAAATAAACATTCGGATGCTATCTAAACGGAGCAAATTATATTGCTATTCATATCCTCAACTTAGGAATAAGAAAGTAATAAACTGTGAATAACATAAAGTAATTGTTAATTAATAAAAAAAAAACCAGAAATATGCAAAATGAAATTAATCACGGAATAAATGGGAAAAGAAATAGGTAACTTAAGAGGTGTAATGCCTCAACGGGGAGGGGGCGGCGTCCCCCTTCTGGATCCACCACTGCTTTACCCTCCACCAACTTTCATCAAAATCCGATTTGAAATTTTTGAGTATGTCAGATGATAACAGACGGATCTTTCAAGTCACATACAGAGGGTGAAATTTAATTCCTCGAACCTTTGCGGAGGTGAAATTATAAACTCCAACTGCAATTCAATTATGTAGGACAACATGAGGATTTCGGATTTGTTATTGTAAACGAATACATCTTTAACGCCAAAAGTAGATATTCATGCAGAAACAGCATGCAAATGGATTCATGTGTGCTGCCGCCTATTGATGAGTTCTCTAACTACTGTATTCCCCATTATCCTCTTTTTTTCCCCCTTTGTTAAACTTAATTTCCTAAGCGACCATTATATGTTATCTGATGGGGAGATATATTAAAATATCTATAAATATATTATAAATATAAAAGTCAGCTTTATACGCTGGTCTTTACATATTATTTAATTATAATATAAAAGATTTAAATTATTTCAGGTGTCAAAACCACGTTTAGTCGTGAGTCGAGGGAATCAGACATTGCCTGACATCAATTTGTTTTGTCAGTAAACTCTTCATGTATAAAGCTAATATATATTTTCTTAAAACATGCCGGGAGACGCATGACGCCTAAAACAACGAACACTGAAAGGTCAAGAACTTTAACGTGTGGCGATCAAGGTTTGTTATGATAGGAAACATATAATACCGCCATGCAGTCACTAACATTTGGCCCAGTTCTAGACTTCTAGACTATATAATTATAATTATATATAGATCCCCCCCCCTCCCCCGCTCTAACTGGAATGAATTACCTTTTTGTTTTCCTTAATTCGAGGGGGTTACCACTCCAAACCTCCCTTGTGAGGTAAATTAGTTTTTAGGGTATAAGTCTTCCATTGTGCAAACTGTATATTCATCTTTTCCTAAAATACGGGATACGCCTCTGTTATAGATTAGCTATTCATGAACACACTAACTAAAAAATATAAAGTTATGTACATATATATCCTTACTTACACCAATTAAGGGCATTTTTTTATGTATTTTCTTTTTTTTTCAGTATCTCCACCAGTGATTCCCGAGTAAATATTATAGTATGCAACTGAAAATATAATTAGATAATATTTTAAAATATCATGAAAAACTATCTATTTATCAATGAATTCTGATAATGTATGTATTTGTCACAAAAATAAACAAATTAATTTTTAAGTTAGGTCCCGACAAATCACCCTCAGCGTACTGCATGCAGCGTATTTTTTCTAGTGGGGCGTTCAAATTTCCAATGCTCACTACCCTGTGACTTTACAGAACTATAAAACCCAACAGCTGAACATTTGCATCATTGTGCTCCAGCGTTATTCTCTGACAGGATTAGATTTTTGCATGTATATACATAATCGTTTTCATTTGATTTTGCAAAAATGCATCGATTAAATCGATTTTGAAAGAAATGGACAAATAATCGATTTAGCCGATTAATCGACACACTACTGGTTAAAGGTAACACCAAAGGGTTATATTTTTGAGGTAATCTGGACTACCATAATAGTATTAATACCATAATTAGAATGTTTATTGTGAGTTTTCTGTTGGATCTTCTGTTTACAAAATACATGTAATTGAAAAAAACATATCTAGAGGAATGAAACAATTTTGTAGTAGTAACAGACGTGTTAAAGTTTGACTCCATTTATTATTATATTATATGAATGAAATATTTCTGATTAATTACAAAAACATTAACACCCTTAGTCATTGTTGAGATACATGACAATATTGAATTACGATGACCTATATTTTTCTGTTGCTAAATTTAATACTTTGATGTCCGTGCTCATTTAATATACATCTGCAATTATTTTGTTTACATTGAACTGGATACCATTTCATTTAACTACTTCATTTGAAGGCTTATACGCACTGCCATTTGTTGACATTGCACCTCGCATCATATTAAATGTTGCAGTGACAATATTGCTGCTTAATATTCAACAAAGTTTCCTAGAAGCGCATGAGACGGTTTTTCATGTTTGACTATACGATCACTTCTATGGTGGCCCCGCAGATGGTCGGATAAAAGAGATATCACCGTAATTGATAATAAACTAATGGTTGGATTAAAAAATACATGTATATCACCGTATCTGATAATAAATGAATAGACGGATAAAATTGATATCACAGTGTTTGTAAATAAACTAATGGTTGGATGAAAGCTATATCACCGCTTTCAATAATAAACGACTGGTCGGATTAAAGAGATATTAGCGTAATTAATCATGAATGATTGCATACCCAAATTACATTAATTTTTCATGAAATGTAATTTTTCTTAGACTGGCCAATATGCTTTAAATTACTAGTTCTCAGTCCAAAAATGAATGTAAAAATTTGAGGCGAGACTGAAGTAAATTGTCTAACCCAGTATATCAACACGTGACTAATAAATTGGACAACGATGCGATAGTCAGCGTCACCTAGGACCGGCTACCTGAACTCAGCGTGTTTTTCTGTGACAGAAACACTGAGCGTACTTCTGGTGGTCCTTCCCGGGGATTTCACTACAGATAAAGCGTCGGTCATTCAGTCATCGACATCCTTGATCTACAGTGTTAAATACCAACATGCGAATGAGGGAGAATCGCAAGCTTCTTCAACGGCTTTGTGGCGAAGTAATAAGTAAATGTCAGGGATTCATCTCATTAACTGGACGGGCCATTAGTATGAACATCTACAATCTACAGAAGTCCCTCCCACGCATTGTAATACGTTTTATACCACGTTTCGTGTTATGTTATAGTTGTTGCAAGTAAAACTACTAAAGACTTGACAGCTGTAACCTGTCCTGGCTACTGTTGCTAATGAAAAGAAAAGCAGTGAGAAAATATTTGTCGTGGGAATATAAAATAAGGAAAACCTGATTCTTGCATATATACAATCAATATATACGTATATTTATATGTGAGAAAATGATATAACGATTGGAAACAACGGAGATGTATGGTCTAATTCGGACAGCAATCTATACGAACAATACTGACGTTGATACATGAGAAATATACTGATATTGATATGGTGCATGGACATCTGCTTGAACTGCTTCCGGCTTGTTACTTGGTACCGTTTCATTGTTTCATCAGTAGAGCTGCACCTTTTATTTTCGTGTAGTATAAAAGGTTATAAATAATGAATATTTTTCGGTACTTAAAACCGATCTTTGTCTTTACTTTGAAAGGGATTAAATGTTACATCGATAGGAAAAAGGAAAGAAAAGGAATCTGGTATTTCCAGTAAGACTATATCAGATTTCACAAGAACGATGGATCAAAACCGCGTATAATAACCTTTTGGGTTTTAAGATACAATGTAATATGACTCTGCATTCAAATTAAAAGTTCAGCTTTACACTGTCTGCCATTTATACCCGCGGATATTCAGAATATTTTATTGATTGTATCACTTTGTTATCCGACCGGCTTTAAAAAAATTATATCCCCTTCTTCTTATTAATAATATTAATAATAATGCTATACCCTGTCATCAGGCGCTTGTATACATTTGTATACATACCTCCACATTTAAATTATATATACATATAATACTCTAATAATACCTTAACACTCACGCCTACACTCTATGCTGCTGATATATCACTACCAAGGCCGCCGTTACTGCTACGCCTGATACAACTACTACTACTACAACACGTGCTACTACGACTACTACCAATACCACTAGCACTACTACTACTACTAATGCTACTACTACTACTAACTACTACAACTACCACTACTGCTTTACTTGTTCTACCACCACCACCATCATCACCACTGCTACTACTACAACTACTACTACTGCTACAACTACTACTACTATAACTTCTACTTCTACTTCTACAACTACTACTACTTCTGCTACTACTACTGCTACTACTGCTAATACTACTGCTGCTGCTGCTGCTACTCCTACTGCTACTACTACTACAAATACTACTACTGCTGCTGTTGCTGCTGCTACTACTACTACTACTACTACCACTACTACTACTACTACTACTTCTTCTACTTCTACGTCTACTACTACTTCTACTACTACTACCACTTCAACTACTACTACACTACTTCTACTTCGACTACTACTACTACTACTACCACTTCAACTACTACTACACTACTTCTACTTCGACTACTACTACTACTACCACTTCAACTACTACTACACTACTTCTACTTCGACTACTACTACTACTACTACTACTACTACTACTACTACTACTACTACTTCAACTACTACTACACTACTACTTCGACTGCTACTGTTACTACTACTACTACTACTTCTTCTACTTCTACGTCTACTACTTCTACTTCTACTACTGCTAAGCACTACTACTTTTACTACTACTAATACTACTAATACTGCTACATGTACTAGATCTAGAACTACTACTACTAGAACTGCTGCCTCCAATACTGCTACCACTACACTGTGTGTATATATATTGTTGTGTCGAGAAAAAGTAAAAGGAGAAGAAAAAGAAGACGGAGAAGAAGAAACAAATGAAACCAGATAAAAATTCATTGAACAGATGTCAAGACTGAATAGCATTATCTTATCAGGCAACCTTGAGGTGGCGTATCTTGAGCATACCAGTATAACGTACTATTTATACAACTGTGTCTTCAGTCAGGGCTATACATGTGGAGACTGTTGAAAGAAATGCAACATAGTGATACTTAACCCCAAGTTAATAGGATAAACGTTGGTATACTTCCGTTTGTTTTAACAAAGTATACCACCGGGAGACAGAGCAACACGCCCGGCTGCTCTAAGCCCCGTCCCACAGTACCTGGCTCCGTAAACGCTCCGTGACCTCTTTGATTTGACATAAATCAGACCGCCCCCACGTGCAAAAAAATCCGGAGGGAAATCAAATCCACTATTATACGGCAGTCGAGGGAGAACTACGACCCCGGTACAATTACAAGAGAACGCGGATCAAAGAGTCAAACCAATACGACCGAAACAATTATCTTCAAGGACTATCAGTGGACGATTAAGTTATTTTAGACCTGTCTTGTTTTTGGTATCCTCGCCAGATAGCATCTAAGGATATTATTGAAAATTGAAGCACACGACCTGGATGGATTTCCCAGGAGGGCTAGCTCTTAGCGACATCTGGTGCCTTAATATGAAAGCATTTGAGGGAAAAGGCGTGTTGGTCCGATCTGTCGCATGGTTGCAGTGACCAACCTAAATATTTCTCAAGTCTTACAGACTTTACAGTATATATATATTGAAACTGAACTTTATTCCATGATAAATGTTTGATTTTAACTGCCTATCTACAAAGATAGTACATTTAGGCCATTTGCATATATTATAATACGATGATTATAGATCAAAATGCAGATTTTTTTTCTAATACTAGTACCATCTCTTTTGTAAATATAGAATACAGTCAGTACAAGGTTAATACTCCAGTTCTCTCCACTTGCATTGTGTTTGCGACAATTCTTTCAAACTTATTTTTCCTTAACAAATAAAGCATTGCAATGTGTTCATAATTCGCTATTAGGAATTCACACGATGAAGATTTTTATTTTGAATCCAATTATTCTCCATGCATTTTTGTTCTGTCAAAGAAAAATTTTGGCTTCGATGCACAGTACAGATTCATTGTTGCGAATTCATTGGGATTGTTTTAGTTGCCTTGGCGGAGGAAAGCACTCTATTCAGTGCACATGTTTATAAAGAGTAGCAGCCGTGAGTAGCCGTGACAAGTTAAACCCAGTCGGCACTGACAATTGGTCTGGTAAGCCTACTGACAGCCAGTAAACTTGTGGTAGTCTCTTAAGTCAGAGGGCCGGAATGGCACTATAGAGAGGTAATATAATTCTAAGATTGTACCATTATACCGTTTGATCTGGATTTTGTACATACGACTTATTTATAATATAAGAACATTATGAATAATATATTTATATATATGTCGGAGCCCAGATCTAAATCCAGTCCAGGTTAAAACTGACCTAGTCCAGATCACGATTGGGATCTTGTCTAGGCCAGATCATGATTGGGATATTGTCTAGTCCAGATCACGATTGGGATCTTGTCTAGGCCAGATCACGATTGGGATCTTGTCTAGGCCAGATCACGATTGGGATATTGTCTAGGCCAAATCACGATTGGGATATTATCTAGGCCAGATCACGATTGGGATCTGGTGTAGGCCAGATCACGATTGGGATATTGTCTAGGCCAGATCACGATTGGGATATTGTCTAGGCCAGATCACGATTGGGATCTTGTCTCGGCCAGATCACGATTGGGATCTTGTCTCGGCCAGATCATGACTGGGATCTTGTCTAGGCCAGATCACGATTGGGATCTTGTCTAGGCCAGATCACGATTGGGATCTTGTCTAGGCCAGATCACGATTGGGATCTTGTCTAGGCCAGATCACGATAGGGATCTTGTCTAGGCCAGATTACGATTGGGATCTTGTCTAGGCCAGATCACGACTGGGATCTTGTCTAGGCCAGATCATGACTGGGATCTTGTCTAGGCCAGATCATGACTGGGATCTTGTCTAGGCCAGATCATGACTGGGATCTTGTCTAGGCCAGATCACGACTGGGATCTTGTCTAGGCCAGATCACGACTGGGATCTTGTCTAGGCCAGATCATGACTAAGATCTTGTCTAGGCCATTTCTAAACTGGACTAGACCAGATTGCGATTAGGATCTGGACTAGACCAAATCAAAATCCTCCTCAATTTAATACTGGTCAAGGCTAATTCTGAACTGGACTAGTCCAGATTTTAATTTGGATCTGGACTGGGCCAAGATCAAAATCTATCATCTCAATTTAGATCTGGTTTGGGCCTGCTGTAAACTGGACTGGACTGATCTGTGGATGATTTAACTTAATCTTGATTAAAGAAATCACAAAACCTACGAGTATAATAAATATATTTATTAAGTTGAAAAATGTTTTGCTATTTTTATACCATTTTGTGAGTGCCATATGACAAATTTATATATAGAGCATTTGTTGTAGAAATGCAACAATAAAAGGTAGCTGAAAAAAAACATATATCACAAATAGATTTTGTCACAGCGGCGGAGTCATCAGAGGAGTGGAAATGTTTCTACTAATTTCCGAGGTGTAGGCTTTTCTTTGGCCTATTAAAAAAATTAATTTAAAACTTCTTTATATGACATTGAGATTGTTTCATATTCACCTTGCAATGATTGCATTACTGTTGACTTGGGTATTATTTTCATAAATGTGGTCAAATTTCCAGCAAACTGTATTAATTACAGCTTCTTTTTTTAATTTAATTTATTTGACAGATGTTTTCCATTAAGTATAAACTAAATTGAATATGTATTAAATAAATTTTATTTTGTTTTATGGTTTTAGTAATATTATAAAGCATATTTAAGTGAAACAATATGAAGAAATTCATCAGTTAATCCAGGCAATAAAATAAAATTCTTGAATGAAAATTTAACATATACTTAATGAAAAGCAATCTAAACTGACATGTTGGAATTTGATCTGGCCTGGTCAAGATCCCGATTAAAATCTGGACTAATCCAGTTTAGAAATGGCCCAATCATGATCTGGCATAGACCAGATCCCAATCGTGATCTGGACAAGGCCAGTTCTAAACTGGACTAGATTTAGATCTCGGCTTCGACATATATATATATATATATATATATATATATATATATGAGAAATATAATAATTTTTATTATATGTGTGATGTATATAGCCTAATAGAGCAATCTTTGAAATTTAACTATTTACTAAAGAGTATAAAAGTGGTTCTTTTATCATTACGTAACGCTAACAAAACTTTAAGAATTACAATTGCACATTCTCTGTTTACAGCATGCGCAAAGAGGGATCCACTGCCTTGGGGTGCTTCTGTTACCTGTGTCTTCGACAGATGTAGCCAGAGTCAACTACCAGCTTGTGACTGTAAAAAAATATTGCTGATTGAACTTGTGGAGTCAGCTGGTCCCTCTGTTTCTCTTAACTTGGACTTGCTGTGACTAAAGAAGAAAATGGATCGAGAGATGCAGTGAAAATCTCGATTAGAAAAAAAATAAATAAATAAGTTGACAAATCCTTAGACAAGTCGATTACAAGTAGCAGACGACCCAGAACTGGAGACATCGCCGCTCAATATGTTTTTTTCCCATTCAAGGTACTTTCGCTTTGTATACAGATTATTATGTAACAACTCAATACACTGATAGATCTCCAGGACATAGATAATTGTTTTATATTTACACTTAGTTCTCCCAAGGACTGTGATTGGCCAGTTTGTCAGCAGGAAGTTGTACGCTAAGACGACTCTCGTGCAATAGGTATTTTCTTGTTGATGTTGTCTTGGCGGGAGCCAATCAATCATTGTGTTATGGTTTGTTTTCCAACTGTTTGTTGCATTGGATTTTAAGCAGTATGAATTTTGATTTTAGGAGGTTAAACAAATACTACGTGTTTTTGGGGATTTAACAGAATCGAGGGTTAATACTTTGAGGGTTTTCTTCAGCATTTTAAATCTGACTGACAAACTGTTTAAATTAGAACTATTTCATGTTTCCGAATTTTTGCATTTTGTTCTCAGATCTAGAGTAAAAATCCGGTACACACACACTCACAGAAATACGTATTCACGCAGGCAGAGCAAACAATAATTAAGCAAACCTATGATTTTTCACATGAATAGACTCTTCAGTGGAAAATCGGATTGTGCAAACCTCTTACAGTCCCGTGTGTGGACAGCGTGTCATTCAAGCAGTGCATGATTACTCAGTGTCGATATTTTTGTATTTTACGTTGGTGATCTACGCTTCATAACAGCTCAGTACAGATAAGTCCGGAAGGGTCACGTGTCTGTGGTGGTAACGTCATGGATAATACACTAACGAACCAGTTATATATATTGCAGAATATACTCAGCAGCGATCTGCCGTGTACACAGTGAGTATTCATTGCTTAATTGTTGGGTGACGGATAATAGAAAACCAAAACTAGATGACCTGAGGTCACGCGCTTGCCGGAAATGATGTTAAGTTAGTCAGATGAACGAGCAGTGTCAAAGTGAAAGAAAATAATCCATAGTTAGTTAAGAAAGAACCAATATTAACAAAGTTCTAAAGAAAATAAGATTTTGATATATTTTGATCACCTTGACCTTGACCTTTGACTTATTTGAATAATAAACATAGGACTTCCAGATATCATCACGATATATGACAAGTGTAATTTACAAAACGATTCCTGCAAAACTGTGGCCAGTAGAATGCTACATGTGAGACGCAAGAACCAGGAAGCAGGCGAAATTGAGGACAACTGACAAACAGACAAACATACTGACAAACTGACCCAAGATTGAGAACAGATGACTTAATCATGTTATGAAGAAACCTCAGAGGAAGATAATAAGCTATAGTTTATGTAAATGAGGTTAATAGTTTTGGAGATATGGCCAAAAAATGATATGTTGTGCAAGTTTGAGTGCACCGCCCCCTAGAGGACAATTCTGGAAAATGAAAAACTGGTTTCGAGATTTAAGTGTAAGACATAAGATGTAATAGTTTTAAAAGGATTCTTTCAAAACTGTGGCCTGTAGAATGCTATATGTGAGACGCAAGATTCGGCAAGCAAGCGAATTTGAGGACAACTGAGAAACAGACGGACACACAGACAAAGTGACTCAAGATTGAGACCAAATGAATACACCAGGTTTTTGGAAAGACCAAGAGGAAGAAAATAAGCTATAGTTTATGTAAATCAGGTTTATAGTTTTGGAGATATGGCCAAAAAATGATATGTTGTGCAAGTTTGAGTGCACCGCCCCCTAGCGGCCAATTCTGGAAAATAAAAAATCCGTTTCGAGATATTAGTGTAAGACATAAGATGTAATAGTTTTAAAAGGATTCTTTCAAAACTGTGACCTGCAGAATGCTATATGTGAGACGCCAGAACCGGTAAGCAGGCGAATTTGATGAAAACTGAGAAACAGACGGACACACTGACAAAGTGACTCAAGATTGAGTCGAAATGACTACACCAGGATTTAGAAAAGACTCAGAGGATGAAAATAAGCTATACTTTATGTAATTGAGGCTCACAGTTTTGGAGATATGGCCAAAACATGATATGTTGGGGAGGTTTGCATACAGCGCCACCTAGCGGCTGCATTCAAAAAATGGAAAAACTATTTCGAGATAATAGTGTAGGACTTACGATATGTCAGTTTTCAAAAAGATTCCTGCAAAACTGTGACCTCCAGGGCAAGATTACTGAAATCTCGAAATATCTTTTTTGACGAGATATTTTACGAGATATCGCGAGACCTGTAATAAAATCTTGCAGTACGTGTTAAATGCTACCTGATGCAAAAAACTAGACCTCTCTAGCTTTTAAAATGACAAAGTTAGAAAAATAAGACCCCAGATTTTCGAATATCATGACTTTTTCCCAAAAATTCGTAACCATGGTTACGGCCAATTTGAGAGCTACACAAGAGCTACACAACAGAAGAAAGGCCTGGGAATGACGTTTAAAATGAGCTATGTTTGAAGAAGATATCCCTTTATAGTAACAAAGATATGAAGAAAAAACCGTTTTGTATACTTTTGATGACCTTGACCTTGACCTTTGACCTATATTGCCCAAAATCAATAGGCTTCCTGGAATTTTGAATTTTGACCAGCTGTGTGAGTTTGAAAGCAATTCCTGCAAAATTGTGGCCTGTAGAGAGTCCACAGACAAACACACAAACAGACAGACAGACATACGCAACTGACCAACCAACTTGCCGAAATCGAAGATTTCCGGCAAGCAATAAAACAACACAGCAAATTAGTTTTAGATCACAAAAATGGCCGAAATGTCTGTCAGAATTTGACATGATTGATATTATTAAGCTGAAACAAATCGTACTGCCAGAGCGTTGCCGTGGTTACTATAAGCTTCATATATATCGGACTGGTTACCCTACTTGAGTCATGATGCCAGTCATACGGGGAAATGCGCAGCAACGGCCGTCTATCCACATCGGTGCTGATACCATTATTCCTTTCCGAGGCAAACCACGTATACATGGGGATTCCCCGTATTCATATAATATCATTAGAACCATTGATGGCAAAGCCACCACACGATGGTAAAAAAAATATATCTTCCGCTCTTACAATAGAGAATTCAATGACGTTCCTTGACAGATTCTTTTTATTGGAACTCCTAACAGGTCAAAGGTTAATGTTTATATTTATTCAAGTCGATGAACCATTCAAAGTCTTCTTAACGGGTACAGAATAAGTTGGCGCCGAGTCGGAAAGAATTGTGTGAAAAAGAAATACTTGCTGATTTGACACTTGCAAAAGAGAAAAGTTAAGGTTACATGTATATAATAAAATTATAAGTTAAGTTGTCCAAAGAGGCCCAGATATCTGCAGGCATTGTTATGGACTTACAAAATATCAACAGTTATATGTTAGATTAACAAGTAATTAGCAGGGCGCCCAGATAAATGTGTCGGCTAGGGAGACCGTTATACAACATTGACTCAGGACTAAAGAAAAAGTGTGTAACGTGACTAAATCATATGTAAGTAAATATATGGAAAACTTGCAACATGAAGTGCTAAGTGCAGCAAGCGCAGCTGTTTATTTTTACTGAAGTTGCAAGTCTCGACTAAAACGTGAAACATAAAGTTCAGGGCGCGGAGATAGCACCAAAACAACTAACATTTAAAGTGTTACATGGAGTATTTGGACTACTGATGTCTAGATCTTCGGGTATGAATATATGCCGTCTCACAATGGACAGGCCGAGCTTTGTTTCATAATACAATCTGAATTGTCACTGATATTTTACGTTTTTTCTTATAACCTTTACATCTTCATTTAAGCACTAGAACCTTGTTGCTTAGTAGGCCAACGTCCATGTCACTTACACGCTAAACAAGTCCATGACTGTACAGTCCCTCGAACCAACTGATTAGATTTGGTTTCCTTAGTTGAGCACCCCACCATCTTAACCATTATGTAATCCGTTCACAAACGTCATACTGAGACTATGTTTGTATGGCAGTGACCTTTAGTACTTGTAATATCGCCCACCGGGAGAGAACATTTCGTGTGGTGTCTGTATATCGGTTTCCGTGCAGCTGAATCAATAACCACTACCTCTGCCGCTGAGCAACTTCAACCTGAAAAAATAAATAACAATTACAAGATCGATATGTACTGAAAGATGTTTTGCTGTCCAATTTACACAACATGTTAACATTGTCAGACCTACACTCACATAGCTAGCAAGACACGGAAATGCCCTCGTGGTGTCTATATGTCCGACTTTATTCATTATCTGATCTTCTTGGCTTAAGCGGAACGGAACTGATGACATTCAAAACTACATGTTTAATATTTCAGATGTATGCGTTGTGTTTTCAGTTTGTGTAGAGTTCTGTTAATCGAACCTGTATAGAGAACATTGGGTAAATGCCTACCAGTGGAAAAATAGTTCAGCACATATTGATTATATCTTTTAGAAGAACACTTGATGACTTTGTCAATGAGCTGCTGGCTCGGCTTCACCAGCGATAGAGCGCACTCGCCATGCATGACTGCTGTATATGCCACGCTGTCCTAGCACTCCAAGCAGACAGGATTTCTTTTGTGTCGCAGCTAAATTTTAAAGTTTTTTTTTCATTGGTGTAAGGTATGATCACTTGGAAACCTGAAACGAAGGGGCATCAATAAATCATACAAATATAATAATGGTGAGTGACATTTTAATCTGAAAATAAAAATGTGGCCGATAATATGGAATAAATGTTGATGGGGCCATATGGGTCCAATAGAGCGTGTTCAGTAGCTAATAACGGTAATGGAAGGATAGTTCAGTTCTATTTCCGCCATCCCCTATCACTCCAATTAAGTCATTCTATCAGGCAAAGTTGGAGCAGTTGAACCAACACTTAGGATGCACAATCAGCCAGCGTACCACTTCAGCCAGCGTACCACTCCAGCCATCGTACCATTCCAGGCAGCGTACCACTCCAGCCAGCGTACCACTCCAGCCAGCGTGCCACTCGAGCGAGCGTACCACTCCAACTGGCGTACCACTCCAGCCAGCGTACCACTTCAGCTTTCGTACCACTCCAGCCAGCTTACCACTTCAGCCAGCGCACCACTTCAGCCAGCGTTCCATTTCAGCCAGCGTACCACTCCAGCCAGCGTACCACTCCAGCCAGCGTACCACTTCAGCCAGCGTACCACTCATGCCAGCGTACCACTCTAGCGAGCATGCCACTTCAGCCAGCGTACCACTCCAGCCAGCGTACCACTCCAGTTAGTGAACCACTCCAGCTAGCGTACCACTCAAGCTAGCGTACCTATGATATATTTAACTTACATGTATATATATATTTTTCTGTAGAACAATCCGGCACGCAACACTGATAACAATCGATGAAGGTAGGGAATTCGGCGTGGCCACACACACACAGCTTCCACATACAAGTTGAACAGCTGTTACAATTGATTGAGATATCATATGTCGCAGTCAAAGCCATCATACAGCACTCAACCAGATTCAGTTATTGAAAATAGAGCATCCGTCCGCACATGGCGCTCCAAGGTTTGTAATATTCAGTACTTTTTTATTGTTATGAAAATGACTTTTCATATATTTGAACTCTGGTATGTGCGGTAAGTTCCATTAAATTTACATGAATGAGACACACAATCACTCAGCTGTGTGTACCGCAGTTCCTTTGTATAAAAATATACGGGTATTAGCATAACTCTCTACACACTTTTCGTAACGATCTGTCAAGTAAAGGGAAACACCTTAACAATCACATAGGCTTCACACAAGTGTCTCCATTGACTCCTGGTAAAGGACACCAAAAAGGAAGGAGACATCCGTATCTGGTGGGTGCGATATGTAATTATTAATTATTGTGGATTTATGTTTTATACCGCCCTGGTTAGAAATAATCAAAAAGTAATAACGTGTGGTTAAGACATCAGGACAAACGTGTGAGATGTCGCCAGTTTGGCTTAAATGGAAACAGTGGTATAAACCCAACGTCCAAAATCCAGCGTCTTAAAAGCGAGATCGTCTGCAGGGCTGGTGTGCGTATTATTTGTATTTATATTTATATTTTATTCACAGGTTTGTCAAACATAGACCAACAGCAATGAATTGAGAGGACGGGTACAGTCTTTTACAGCGCCGAAATATTTCCTGGATTTGTAAAGAACATTTGCTTTTTAGTTATTGCTAAACATTAATTTGTGCACTTGGTGTAGTTATACTACCTTATGTGGCGCCGATAGATGATAGTTGCAGCATGAGATTACAGATCAGAACAGCTGAAAATATTATAGCTCTTATTGTAGGACGTATCGTATACAAGAAGCACACGTTTTCATTCATGTGTATTCCGTGATCATTCATGTGTATCACGTGATCACAAAAATGGCGACGTCAGATATGAGTACTGCATCTTACGTTGCAAGGAGCGGGAACACGTGGTTTTCTGTTGGATACTTGGTCGGGACTGTGGTTGCGTTAATTCTGATATGGCACAAGGGGCGATCTGTTGCCCAGGGATACAAGGACATCGTTAACCACGATGTCATAAGGAAAATAAAATCCAGATATCCTCCACGGCCACCTGTATACGATCCATCATTATGTTCTTCTGATAAAACTGTCGTGATTATCTGTGTCAACTCTAAACCTGAGAACTTTTACCTGCGTCAGGTTATACGAAACACTTACCTTCATCCAGACCTAAAGAAAAAAGTGAACATCGCATCAGTGTTTGCTGTAGGAAAACAATCTAGAGATCAAATGTATTTACCCCAAAATCTGATTTTGGAATTTCAAGAACACAGAGATCTCTTTTTGGGTGACTTCACAGATTCTGATAAGAACATTATTGATAAGGAGCTTGCCACGCTTCGGCTGATATCCACACTGTGTCGTCATGTAGACCTAGTTGTTAAAGTGGATGATCTCACCATCGTTAATACACCGGGAATTATGGAATTCCTCCTTCCAAAGTTAGATCCTGCTGAAAAATTTATTTTAGGTCATTTGCGGACTGGTGATACCCCTAAGCAATGTAAAAACGAAAGCGAGATCTGTGTAAGGAATGAAAACTACCCCGGTGAAATTTATCCCCCGTACATGGGAGGCCCCTGGGTGGTGTTGACTGGGGATATGGTACCTTTACTATACAATGCCTCACAGTATGTTACAGTTGTCGGACCTCCTGATGTGTTTCTGACGGGGATCTTGCCAAAATCTGTTCCTGACGTCCGGATGGTGGACCTTACGCCATTTATGGAGATTATACATGGACAAGCGGAAATAAATTGTGCACATGACCCAAACAGACCTCTTCTGATTGGTAGAATGAGATCAGCTGATCAAATAAGAGCATGCTGGAGAGAACTGCACGGAAGATGAGATTTAACCACAATATTGCATGCTTTGTCACAACCATGATAAAAGTGTACCATAATGTTCATTGGGGTTACTATTTATTCAGGTGTTCTGACAGAAGGGTATCATTAAATATCTTGTTCAGTAGAACTGATCACTGTCTTAGGTGACTCACGTGATGTATCAATTGATAAAATAGCGGAACACACCATAAATATGAACCATTTCTTGATATCAATCGATAAATCATTGTTCGGGATTTCATCCCGGATATCCATATGTCGCTGACGGGCTCGGACAATTAATTTATCAAATATAGGTAAAACGAGAGAGAGAGAGAGAGAGAGAGAGAGAGAGGGGTGATGGGACATGTTTACAAGTAATAAAAATCGAAATATTCTTTTTTTATTGTTCCTTTATTGATATTTTATCTGTCCAGAAAAGTCACATATTTGATTATTATAATCTGAACCATTTATGTGTTGTTGGGTCTGATCCGGAGAGAGGTTTCCGGGCTGAACGTCTGATGAAACGTTATATGAAATTATATAAGATACAAACACATCTGTGAAGCAAGTTTTTCGAAGAGTCATCTATCATTTTGTTGGAGTTAGTCGGGGATAATTTTGTCGAAAAAAAACTACACCGTACGAAAAGCAGATCGTTAACACCGACAGCTCTTAACCAAGTCACAGGGGGCTTTAAAATGACATATTGTTAAGTTGTGATTTCGTTGGGCTGTGATTCCGTTAGGCTGTGATTCCGTTAAGCTGTGATTCCGTTAGGCTGTGTCATTTGCCAGAAATATAGAAATATGTGTAGAAGGTTCAGCGGAGGATACATTATTTTATATATAATTGATTTCACCCGAAGCTGTTGGCATAAATATACATGCACATTGTAAAAGAAATAATAATATAATAGTGGAAATGACAATTACAAACGATCCGATAATTGTAAAGAATATGAGAGCAACGTCATATTTACGTCATATAGATAACGCCATATTGTCAACGTCATATGGACAACGTAATATGGACGTTAAATAGACAAAGTCATGCATATAACGTGATGTACATAACATTCTTCTATTTAAGCTTATCGTAAGTAAGGCAGCGAAATAAGGAACTGGCAGCATAAGTATTGAACCTGCAGAAAATCATAGATGTTTAAACATGTTTAAAAGTTCTAAACACGAAGGGTATATGAATATTATAAAATTCTAGATAATCATAGTCAACTGTGACGCAAAAAACGTGAGTCACAGGGCAAGCCGAGTGTGAGATATTATCCATTGCCTTGATGTCATACGTTCTAGCATGTTCATAGTATATGCCCTTTAGATATAAACCACACCTTCTGCGACATGATTATGTTAAATTATTCTAAAACAGCGGAGATATATCAAGTACATCCACGATTATGAATGTATCTGCCCGAAGTATTGGTGACACGTGAAATTTGATTCATTTTCCATGGTAACTTTGTTTCTACTTTGTAGGCAAGTACGACGGTTAAAAGGAGCTTATGCTTGTTAATAGGTTTTGCAAAAAAAAGCAAAAAAAAAAAAAAAGCACCAAAAAAAAAAAAAAAAAAAAAAAACAACAAACAACAGGGGCGGTGATTTTGTGGAACAAATAAATGTTAGTGAGGCCTAAGTGACGCAATCCGTAAAGTAGAAAATGTTTTACTGTTTCACTTCTTCATACTACCAAGTCTATATCAACACTTTCACAGCCCTTGATTCCGCGACCATCTCTGGTGTCTATTACATGAATAATGAATGCGGCAATTGAACCAATCAAATGTCTCGCGTACACTTGTGTTATGCGGAAGTCTGGTGCGAAGCTTTGATCAAACATTTAACCTTGTCGCAGAACCAAGGTCTGTGAATCCTTGATCATGTCATAGACTTGATCGTAAGAAGATGCCGTGTCCTGGTTATTTCTACAGATCCAGTCAACTTTCAGCCCTTAAAAGTGACCGAAGTGTACCGATACAGATCCCGGACATCTCCTCCAGGCGTTCAGGTAGCAGCTGGTTAGCCGTCTGTGTCGCCATCTGTCGTTTATTGATGAAATATTGATGAGCCTAGTCTCTCCACGATGAGATAAGATACTGTTTATTCAAGGTAAATACATTCAGTGCCATGAATAAAATTATAGTCGCTGCTCTCCCATGCAGTCCTGAGTATACAAAATATCACATGTTCAATTAAACTTTTAAAATACATTTAAGTGCAGACTCGAATTATTAAGATGTCGTTAGAGTGCACTAATGGCGTTTATTACCGACACACATTTGGCACATGACATATAAATCCAACATCTAAAATATTCTTCTTTATAAAATACTTTAAATTGCTCCAAAATATTTATCTCCTCCTTTTGAAGTTGCGGGATGCAGCCACAATGTGGTGTGCGCACTATGTATATGATATGCTCACTGAACGCGACCGGTGAAAGTTTATTTTCATTCATGTAGAGGAGTTAGCAGAATGTATATGGGGCAGATACCATTATACATTTTAAAGATAAAACACTGCACGTCATGTATATATATATCATGCCCGGTATGTGAATAGGTCCCTTTAATTATAACACCACAAGGTGCAAAAGATACTATGTCTTAGTCGCCGTTCGCCGGTTTTTTTTAGCAAATTTACTCAAATTTTCAATGAAGGAAAGGAATTGATTATGTTTTTAGGTTTAAAGTAACCTATGACACAACCCGGTAAACTTTTGAGGTAATCTGGATCACTATAATGTTTTCTTTGAAAGATTCTTAACCATAGAGCAATCGAGACCATTATCATTTACAAGTGTATCAGATGAAACCTTGTGTCACTCCTGATGGGGTGTAAGTTGACACAGTCGACAGTTACACAGTCACATGATTGGAGCCACCTTTGTTCTGGTTTGCACACTGACCTTGATTCAACCATAGAGTCGGAATAGTGAAACACATTAGTCTTGGCTTTGATTTATGCATTTCCAGTCCTTATGATAACAACATATAAAAATGTGATTAGGATTTTAAACAGGTATTATTCCGGATATACTGTATCCAAGAGCTTTCCGGTTAAAATTGAATTAGTTTCTTAAATTTGATTATACTTTAAAAAAAAAAATGTTAAGAGCTCAAACCCATCTCTTACGTATATAACCCAGTTGCCATTCTTGTCATGAGGTAAATGGTCCTAAAACACAAAAGTAATTGCAAAATTCATTGTAATTGACCTATCCACCACAGCCCAAATGCTCCGCCCTTTTAAATTATTATTATAATGAGCCCCCCAAAACGCTCCTACACTTATGGACTTCCATGCCCATGGTAGTGAGAGCTGATTATAACACAGGCGCTTGAATCTCTATTTGTGTTGATCTTGGTTTAAATAGTGTTCAATTTACCTAAACAACAATCCCCTACCGTTTAATGAGCTTTAAACCATGTTATATCGTTTGCCGGTACTTGTTTATATAATAGATACACAAGGCCGGCATCCAAGTCTGCGGACGGGTAGGCGATAATACAAAAAATCAATTGAAATTCCCAAATATTTCAAAGATTTTCGAGGGAAGAAACTTACAGTGGTTAAATGGCCAGTTTTTCTTTCTATAAAAGCATCAACAATTCCAATACACACAGTGTACCACATGTAATGAGCTCTTATTTGTAACTAGTCTGTATCCATTAAGCAGCTGTTACCCCAAACAAGGAAATCCCAATGTATCTTGGTCAGCAGTAAGGATTCCTCCTGGAACCTAACACCTGATTGGTTGATAATGATGGAAATAGTAATCTGGGATAAATCTGTCTGTTCGTCGCTTAATGGATACAGACTCGTCCGCAGACTTGGATGCCGGCCTTGTGTATCTATTATATAAACAAGTACCGGCAAACGATATAACATGGTTTAAAGCTCATTAAACGGTAGGGGATTGTTGTTAAGGTAAATTGAACACTATTTAAACCAAGATCAACACAGATAGCGATTCAAGCGCCTGTGTTATAACATAATAATGACGTCACAAAGGGCGATGGCGCATGACGTCGTATTGACTGATGTCATCAACTGGTATCACCTGACCATTGTTTACTATATCGCAGTCATATATGAACTGTGTTGCAATATATATTGGATTATTTGTCCCACACGAATTATGTGCCAGGTATGACATTATTATTCACTCGTTGGACGGAGAAATGGCTCCCACAACCTATAGTCTAGAAACTTTTTATACTGTCTCCTTCGTATAATTAAATATCCCGGAAAACATGACGACATGGGTACTGGTAGTATTTACAGACTACACGTGTTCTGTTTGACAGAGCTCTGTCAAATTATGCAAAATTTTGTTTTTGTCAGATGATTGACGCTTTACAATGTTTAAGGTCACCTGATTGGTTGCTCCTAAGTCCCATGCTTATGTTTATTCATTGAATGAATATGCGATTAAGGTCATATAGAGTTCATGGATAGGTCAATTGTAATCGATTTCTTTTCTGAAATCACAAAAGTAATTTTAATTGTAATCGATTAATTATAAAAGTAATTGTATTTGTAATCGATTAATTTTAAAAGTATTTGGACTCAACTCTGCCAGCCGATGTAGTTAATGGAAAATATGAATGAATGCATGGCCAAGATGCTGCTCAACCATAAACATTGCATGCAAATATCTAAAACGTCAGACGTTTGATGGATCATATGTTAAGGAATTGAAAATACAAAATATCCAAATATTATTATAATCTTCAATAATCAATTTCAGACTTGAGTAAGATATAGGCATTTTTTTTTCATAAAAAATGTCCTATAAAATGCGCGTAGTATTCCTTTCAAGCACATACATACTTAAACATGCCTATGATTGTGTATATATGTACATATGAAATACTAATCGGACCCAGGATCGATGTATACTACTTGTGAGAGCCACGATGTACATCTGTCAATGTGATGTGGAACGCGACAAAGTTTATTATAATTTTGCTCACCAGATGTCGGGACGTATCGTTTCTGTACTGTGGTGTCTCTCTGGTGACTTTTTCTGCTATTTTTTTATCCGTTCAATTTTCTTTTTCTTCTTAATGTTCAGATTTCCCCACCAGCATAGCAAAGCATACGATATGACACTCTGGACCATCAAAGAATAGAATAAACCAAGTAGTTCACTATCCATATTAAACGATTTCAGTTTCCTTAGAAAGTATAAACGCGGCTAACCTTGACGGTATTCTATGTATGGAAGGGGGGGGGGGGGGCCGTCGAGGCCGTAAATATTGATCTGATATTCTTAAAAAGGTTGCTGGGCCTGACAAAAGGGTTTCTGGGATAGTGAGGCAGACGGACGACAGGTAGCCTTGAATACACAACTCAGTTGGCGTTTATATTTGACTGGTAAGCCTATTTTTGAGACGTGACACAAGCCATAGAGGAGGGGGATGCACTGCAACGGCCATCCAACCTGTTGCATCGATATCGTGGTAAACAGAGTGACGAGCACGAGTGATGTATTAGCACAAAAGAGTACAAATGGGCTCACAAATCAAAGTGAAAATCCGTCTCTATGTTGATTTCTTGTATCACTTACAAGTTTGCTATCGTCCAATAACCGGTGCTAGGCACTCTTGTATTCATACAGTCAGAAATCTAAAACGCACGCAGGGAGGTTTACTAATAAGCCCAGTTACCCTGGAATTTTGCTGGCATGTAGGCCATGAATCGTAAAATCGCGAAAAAAACCGTAAAGAATAAAGAAAATATTTGAATTTTATTCGAGGGTTACAGTGCGGTCCTCGATGCAAGATGTAATGGCACTCACTGGAATGGCATGCTGACAACAGATGGACAGGTGGGCGGGTAGGTATAGATAAACCTACAGAGAGGACGACAGACAGAGGCACTGACAGGAGGGAGAGACAGATTGACAGACAAAAAGACCAAAACAAACGGCATGCTGATAACAGATGGACAGGTTGGCGGGTAGGTAGATAAACCTACAGAGAGGACGACAGACAGAGGCACTGACAGGAGGGAGAGACAGATTGACAGACAAAAAGACCAAAACAAACGGCATGCCGAAAACAGAGGGACAGGTTGGCGGGTAGGTAGATAAACCTACAGAGAAGACGACAGACAGAGGCACTGACAGAGGAGGAGAGACAGATTGACAGACAAACAGACAAAAACGAACGGCATGCTGATAACAGATGGACAGGTTGGCGGGTAGGTAGATAAACCTACAGAGAGGACGACAGACAGAGGCACTGACAGGAGGGAGAGACAGATTGACAGACAAAAAGACCTAAACAAACGGCATGCTGATAACAGATGGACAGGTTGGCGGGTAGGTAGATAAACCTACAGAGAGGACGACAGACAAAGGCACCGACAGGAGGGAGAGACAGATTGACAGACAAAAAGACCAAAACAAACGGCACGCCGAAAACAGATGGACAGGTTGGCGGGTAGGTAGATAAACCTACAGAGAAGACGACAGACAGAGGCACTGACAGAGGAGGAGAGACAGATTGACAGACAAACAGACCAAAACGAACGGCATGCTGATAACAGATGGACAGGTTGGCGGGTAGGTAGATAAACCTACAGAGAGGACGACAGACAGAGGCACTGACAGGAGGGAGAGACAGATTGACAGACAAAAAGACCTAAACAAACGGCATGCTGATAACAGATGGACAGGTTGGCGGGTAGGTAGATAAACCTACAGAGAGGACGACAGACAAAGGCACCGACAGGAGGGAGAGACAGATTGACAGACAAAAAGACCAAAACAAACGGCACGCCGAAAACAGATGGACAGGTTGGCGGGTAGGTAGATAAACCTACAGAGAAGACGACAGACAGAGGCACTGACAGGAGGGAGAGACAGATGGACAGAAAAAAAGGCCAAAACAAACGGCATGCTGATAACAGATGGACAGGTTGGCGGGTAGGTAGATAAACCTACAGAGAAGACGACAGACAGAGGCACCGACAGGGAGGAGAGACAGATATACAGACAAAAAGACCAAAACAAACGACATGCTGATAACAGATGGACAGGTTGGCGGGTAGGTAGATAAACCTACAGAGAAGACGACAGACAGAGGCACCGACAGGGAGGAGAGACAGACTGACAGACAAAAAGACCAAAACAAACGGCATGCTGATAACAGATGGACAGGTTGGCGGGTAGGTAGATAAACCTACAGAGAAGACGACAGACAGAGGCACAAACAGGGAGGAGAGACAGATTGACAGACAAAAAGACCAAAACAAACGGCATGCTGATAACAGATGGACAGGTTGGCGGGTAGGTAGATAAACCTACAGAGAAGACGACAGACAGAGGCACCGACAGGGAGGAGAGACAGATTGACAGACAAACAGACCAAAACAAACGGCATGCTGATAACAGATGGACAGGTTGGCGGGTCGGTAGATAAACCTACAGAGAAGACGACAGACAGAGGCACCGACAGGGAGGAGAGACAGATTGACAGACAAAAAGACCAAAACAAACGGCATGCTGATAACAGATGGACAGGTTGGCGGGTAGGTAGATAAACCTACAGAGAAGACGACAGACAGAGGCACCGACAGGGAGGAGAGACAGATTGACAGACAAAAGACCAAAACAAACGGCATGCTGATAACAGATGGACAGGTTGGCGGGTAGGTAGATAAACCTACAGAGAAGACGACAGACAGAGGCACCGACAGGGAGGAGAGACAGATGGCAGACAAAAAGACCAAAACAAACGGCATGCTGATAACAGATGGACAGGTTGGCGGGTAGGTAGATAAACCTACAGAGAACACGACAGACAGAGGCACTGACAGGGAGGAGAGACAGATTGACAGACAAACAGACCAAAACGAATGGCATGCTGATAACAAATGGACAGGTGGGCGGGTAGGTAGATAAACCTACAGAGAAGACGACAGACAGAGGCACTGACAGGGAGGAGAGATAGATTGACAGACAAAAAGACCAAAACGAACGGCATGCTGATAACAGATGGACAGGTTGGCGGGTAGGTAGATAAACCTACAGAGAAGACGACAGACAGAGGCACTGACAGGGAGGAGAGACAGATTGACAGACAAAAAGACCAAAACAAACGGCATGCTGATAACAGATGGACAGGTTGGCGGGTAGGTAGATAAACCTACAGAGAAGACGACAGACAGAGGCACCGACAGGGAGGAGAGACAGATTGACAGACAAACAGACCAAAACAAACGGCATGCTGATAACAGATGGACAGGTTGGCGGGTAGGTAGATAAACCTACAGAGAAGACGACAGACAGAGGCACCGACAGGGAGGAGAGACAGATTGACAGACAAACAGACCAAAACAAACGGCATGCTGATAACAGATGGACAGGTTGGCGGGTAGGTAGATAAACCTACAGAGAACACGACAGACAGAGGCACTGACAGGGAGGAGAGACAAATTGACAGACAAACAGACCAAAACGAATGGCATGCTGATAACAGATGGACAAGTGGGCGGGTAGGTAGATAAACCTACAGAGAAAACGACAGACAGAGGCACTGACAGGGAGGAGAGATAGATTGACAGACAAAAAGACCAAAACGAACGGCATGCTGATAACAGATGGACAGGTGGGCGGGTAGGTAGATAAACCTACAGAGGAGACGACAGACAGAGGCACTGACAGGGAGGAGAGACAGATTGACAGACAAAAAGACCAAAACAAACGGCATGCTGATAACAGATGGACAGGTTGGCGGGTAGGTAGATAAACCTACAGAGAAGACGACAGACAGAGGCACTGACAGGGAGGAGAGACAGATTGACAGACAAACAGACCAAAACGAACGGCATGCTGATAACAGATGGATAGGTGGGCGGCTAGGTAGATAAACCTACAGAGAAGACGACAGACAGAGGCACTGACAGGGAGGAGAGACAGATTGACAGACAAAAATACCAAAACAAACGGCATGCTGATAACAGATGGACAGGTTGGCGGGTAGGTAGATAAACCTACAGAGAAGACGACAAACAGAGGCACTGACAGGGAGGAGAGACAGATTGACAGACAAACAGACCAAAACGAACGGCATGCTGATAACAGATGGACAGGTGGGCGGGTAGGCAGATAAACCTACAGAGAGAACGACAGACAGAGGCCCTGACAAGAAGGAGGGACAATTTGACAGACAACAACAACAACAAGTTTATTCAGGAAAAAGGAGGCCTGGGCCTATAGATCCAATTGAGTATACAAATCTTCTTACATATTAATAGCTGTGTCATAATGTTACATAATTAACATATTTGTATGTGTACTGGCGGCGTTTATCACACAATTATAACTTTATTGTTTTAACATCAAAGTCCTTGCAATTTCTTTAATTAACTCAAAACTGTAACTAAAAGTTACTAAAGTATATAACACAAAAAGCAAAATAAAATAAATAAATTAACTAAATGAAAACATGAAACAGTTTTGTTTTCTCATTTCCCATATACTTACAACAGCCGGTGTATTTTCAAGGTATATTGGAAGCGGATATTTTGTAATCGAAAACATTACAGGAGGTTACAATAATAATTGTAAAATACCTGAATGCCCATCACAATTACTATTTTTCAGAACATAAATATACACTTCAATCCAGTCGTTAATCAATAGAATAATGATCTTTTAAAGATAAACCCTAATATTGCCTATGTTTGTTAAAAAAGTCATTTCATATATTTTTCTCTTAATTCAAAACCATGATATACATATGCTGCAAATCTGATTATTTCCTTCTCTTCACTCAAGTTAAAAACTTTGATAAAACATTCCTTATTTTGTGCATGTAGGCCCTTTCTCAAATATTTCTTCCTCAAATCATTATATAACACACATTCGTGTACAAAATGGAGCCCGTCCTCTATTTAATTAAAACCATGGTTAATACAACACTTGCATATTCTTTCTTCTCTATCCATTTGCGTATACCTTCCCTTTTCAATCATCAAATCATGACATGAACATCTCAATCTGACTAGCACCAATTTACTCTTGGTATTAGTCAAACACAGTAAATATTTCTCCATTCAGAGCATAAATTTAAAAGTACCAAATAAATTTAATTTAGTGTTAAATTCTACATCACAAGACCAGTTTTGTAATGCCATATCAATAATTCTTTTCTTTATTTTAGCCAAAAATATTCCAATGTCTCCTACTTTTTGATTCATCCACACTACCCAAAACCTGCGCTGCATATTATGCTTCTTATATGAGTAACCCATATTTGTTTTCCATTCCTGTCAAGATTAAACAGCATATTATATATACGTTTTGGATATCTATTATTCCCATTATGTACTAGTTTTGTACAATATTTCACATCTTAATAGACAATTTGACAGACAAACATACCAAAACGAACGGCATGCTGATAACAGATGGACAGGTGGGCGGGTAGGTAGATAAACCTACAGAGAGGACGACGTATGAGACACTGACAGGAGGAAGAGACAAATTGACATACAAAAAGACCAAAACAAACGGCATGCTGATAACAGATGGACAGGTTGGCAGGTAGGTAGATAAACCTACAGAGAGGACGACAGACAGAGGCACTGACAGGAGGGAGAGACAGATTGACAGACAAAAAGACCTTAACAAACGGCATGCCGAAAACAGATGGACAGGTGGGCGGGTAGGTAGATAACCTACAGAGAGGACGACAGACAGGGTCACTGACAGGAAGGAGAGACAGATTGACAGACAAAAAGACCAAAACAAACGGCATGCTGATAACAGAGAGACAGGTTGGCGGGTAGGTAGATAAACCTACAGAGAGGACGACAGACAGAGGCACTGACAGAGGAGGAGAGACAGATTGACAGACAAAAAGGCCAAAACAAACGGCATGCTGATAACAGATGGACAGGTGGGCGGGTAGGTAGATAAACCCACAGGGAGGACGACAGACAGAGGCACTGACAGGAGGGAGTGACAGATTGACAGACAAAAAGACCAAAACAAACGGCATGCCGAAAACAGATGGACAGGTGGGCGGGTAGGTAGATAAACCTACAGAGAGGACGACAGACAGGGTCACTGACAGGAAGGAGAGACAGATTGACAGACAAAAAGACTAAAACAAACGGCATGCTGATAACAGATGGACAGGTTGGCGGGTAGGTAGATAAACCTACAGAGAGGACGACAGACAGAGGCACTGACAGGGAGGAGAGACAGATTGACAGACAAACAGACCAAAACGAACGGCATGCTGATAACAGATGTTCTGGGTAGGTAGATGAACCTACAGTGAGGACGACAGACAGAGGCCCTGACTGAGAGGGGAGCCACATCGACAGACAAACAGATCCAGACGGGCGGCAACGACAGGTATACGTCATTAAAGACTTATTTTTAGAGAGAAGAATGGACGAGAGGCAAAGACATGCACAGAAAGGATGGAGAGGCGAGTTGACATACGAACAGACGACATATGCTGGTGGACAGTCGGATGGATAGATACAGAGAAACAAATATTGATGGATGGGATCAACAGAGAGTTTAAAACAGGACGGAGGGACGGACCTACAGACAGCCGCATGTGAACAACTGGGAGATAGGCGGATGGACAGAAAGAGAAATTAATAGTAATGGGACAAATCGAGAGGAACAGGCCGGAGAAGCGGACGTGCAGAAGAACAGACAGACGCATGTCAACAACTGCTTGGTAGATAGGCGGGTGTGGATAGACAGAGAAACTAACAGTGATGTGACAGACAGATGCAAACTTGACCGAGAGACGGAACTACAGACGGACAGACAGGTAGGATGAGTGACCGATAAAAAGACATGTGGGTAGACAGCTGGAATGAATGACATGAACGAAACACGATGGACAGATGCTGAACATGCACATTACTTATTATCCGCTCAGACGTCACTCGGGCATCACTCCGAATGTTCACTAACAAATGTATATATTAGCAGTGTGTGATACAACTTTCTTTCAGGTTACTTTTGACAAGGAGACTCAAACTCAAGTCGTGGAATGTCAGAAATGTACAGGATTGGTCTGAGGCAGAATTACAAAAGGTCTGTATAAAGTGTTTACTGGACCAAAAATGTCAGCCTTGGTATCAACACAACTGGCCTGACGTGAGGGGAATAAATTCATGAACGCAAAGTACATTCCATAAAAACATAATTCAGGTGTAATTCACCTGTACCCGATGAAGAGGAGGGTTCGAGCGTGCATTGATATGTGTGGTGAAGCCTTCACATCAAGACATTCACAAACAACGTGAAGCAAAGTGTGTGTCTATTATATTCACTCTTTCTTCGTACTTTTTCGGTGTAAACGACAAAATCGGAGGGACATTTTTTTTTAATTTTTAAGTGACTTGTGACATTAGTCAGGTCCTCTGAAAAAAAAGGAAAGTGTTTTAATTTTGGAATAAATGCAGGAACTGATCATCCCATTCTATATACCATTTACAAATATCAACCATCACTTAAATCTGTCAGATAAGGATTATAGACGTATGTTTCCAGCACAGTTAATAACGAATATAAATCAGAAATGAAAAGTACCCGGGGCCAGCTCACAGCATTCATTACTCAGACGTCACACAAACAAAACAAAATGTTAAAAAAGTAAGCACATAAGTCAAAAGTTACTTACCAAACGTTATTTACCTCGTGTGGTCGAGTATAACCAAATGATAAAATGCTCAAATAAATTCGACATCCGCCTGCAGAGATCATCAGTCCCTGAAGGTGCGCTGGTAGCACTCACGATAATATTCAAAAGGATTAACACAAGTTCTTCAGGTAAGGTACACTGTAATGTAAAATAAGCCGAATTTGACAGTTTTCTTTATAACACAGGCGGCTGGCCTCCAGCGAAACACTGGTCACACATATAGAACCAGATCAATAACAACATAATTTGGATACACAGTAAGGCGAGTTTACACCAGTAATTTTTATCACATTTGCATATTTTTATTAATAATGGCTTACACATTTCCCTTTTATTTTTATTTGTAATTTTTGCATTCGACTTTAAATGAGTCAAATTTGAACCAAACCCTGGATTTCAGACGTATATGTCCCGACGTTAGGATATATACAATGCTTCAGGTCAAAGACAGTTCTTCGAGTTTTAATTGGTACCTGACTTAATTTATACAAAGCTCATGATTATAACCGTCTATATACTTGCACGAACCAACATTGCATCCTACTATTACTCACATCATCTTAAATTATGTTTTAAATAGATACCAATAATTGATATCCCTAAATAGATAACCCTAATAGATACCCCTAATAGATACATTAATTCTACATTAAAATGATGAACTCGTTTCTGAGCGAGGGAACACGAACTTCAGAGGAACTATAGGTAATTAGTAGTTTGTTATTGAGTTATCACATGAAGATGACTGTACAACTTAATGTACCGCTAAATTAAACGACTTTGGTACCTGGGGCGACGATTAAAGATACCCTTCATGGCAGCCCGCCTGGTTTTGACCCTGACAATTAACTTCGCTTCTTGCTGTAGGGTGCATTACAAATCCTCAGTACAGTTATATCCCAACAGAGAAAACAATCATATACATGTACTTCTCTGACAAATAACAAAGACAATTAACATTATCGTCCCGTATATTGGACACAGTCATCTGTGAAAATGCCCCCTTTTGAATTTTAGTTTCTTTTCTTTAAAGCCGTTCAGTTTCATAATTTGTTAGTCATCAACTATTTTACCCATTTAATAACCATAACATACTTATTTTGTTACAAAGGTCTGATGTTAGCGTTTCAGGTTTGATGATAGTACTATCTGTATGTTACCGTCTTCAGACTCCCCTTGTCTGGGCATGCCGGGCACAGAGGGTTCTGTTATAACCTGTCTGTTAATCATAAGGTAAGGGGTGAATGACATCCAGTTATAGATGTCCTTATAAGTCAATTCTTGATTTTGGTAGCTATGGCCATTTTTTTACCGAGTTCCTCTCCAGAGAAGACAAGAAGTCGATGTTTAGTCATGTGAGCCAAAATCGTTGTTGGTATAAATTGGGCCGTCTTTATTAGATTTTTACATGTTTTTTTTAATCAAAACCTCACTGAAAATAAACTATGTTGGTCAGGTGTTTATAACCCGTGATCAGTCACAGACAGGGTTGAAGGATGGTTGTTTTAACATGATTGGGATATAGACTGGACCTGAGAATAAATGAAACATTAGCTACATTTAATTGTCCTTGATGTCGTGTCGAAGTGATAAAATCAGACAAGTTTAAAAAAATTCACTTGCACGTTGTTCAAAGAAGCCAAAACCTCGGGCTTTTCATATTTGTAATATCCTTTCCACTGTCGGTGTACCCGTCGGCCAAGCTGCATAGAGAATAGCCATATCTATATAATTAAGCCACCACATATGTATACATGGAGACATTATTGGCAAATAAAAAATATACTCGCATATTTATAAATATATAGAATTTTTTTGGTACATGTGGTGTAGTAAATTTAATGATAAATCTTCCACAGAAACTTGTGTGAAGGTTGTTTTACCTGCATATGTCCAGGGAGACATTCATTTTCCTTTGCACAACAAAGTGCCGAGCGTTTGTGAGGTTCATAACGTCACGTCATTGTCACGCAGTGCGGTCGTTTCAGCTCGACCCAAATGTTGGTGAATGACAACGAGTGAGGCACACCCACAAAACGCCGGACGGTCAGTGTAAATCGTGTGTATTTGCTGAGCTAAACCTTGCAGGAGTTGCAGGCGTGTTAAAATTAACAGAGCTTGAAATTGGCGGGATTTTGACTGAAAGAAGCGGGCACATTGGCGCGCTGTCACAAAGGATATACACCTGTTCAATTAACATCACGCTGCACAACTCAGTTTCTGGTGAGTGGTTTTATTTTCATAAATAACAGTGATCGCAGTCATTTACTAAACAGACCATTAATGGTTTTATAATAACAGGTCCGACATAAATCCCACATGTCCTGTTTGTATGTGTCCGGTTTGTGTAATGTGTGTATGTCTTGTATATTGCCATTGCTTGCTGATTTCATGACCATGTATGTAGCCGGTATCATGGCACTCTCGCGCGAAATCGGCAAGATGAAATCGATAAGCCTTGTTTATTTCGAGGGCGTGGTCCTTGGAATGGTCGTTATTACCGTTATCAAGTAAATGGACTGACACAATATGCTCGGTCAGCTGAACAATACGATCAAATGCAGAGTTATCATTACCAGGGATTGAAAATATAAACAACATATAATGCTCAAATGACAGGTGTTTTCACCCGGCAGAATAGTTGAGTGAAATAAATGACAGAGCTTATGTATTTAACACCATCAGTGTCGATCGGATGCAAAGGTCCATGACATTAATTTAACTATTTAAAAATTAATATATAAGTTAATTGAAATTATGTACATCAAGTATATATATATATATATATATATATATATATATATATATATATATATCAAATAGCGTATAATATGGTTAAATATATAAAGGAAATATAAAGAAATCTTTCGTATAGTCTTGATGTACTCACTTTATTCGGCATTTCAATATGCATCAGTTCAGGGTAAAAAAAACAATTCTTGCAATAACATGATGAGCAGATCACGTGACACATTAACCAGATTGGGACTTTTCTCCACCATGTATTGTCTCTCTGGTCACGCCTTTTTCCTGTTCAGCAAATGATTTAAGACAAGAAGAAATTACTAAGATCGATAAAGGTTTATCACTGTGACGGAAGATTCGTTTGTATTCGTTTGAATCCCCCCTCAGAAATACACTCTTATATAAAGTATATACTTAAATAAATAATGCATTTGTGAGCACTCAGAAATGGTGGAATAAAATATTGCGAGAATCAAACAGATGTCATCGTGTATTAAATGACTGGAACTTCTGCTGTGCAAAAGATATGTTAAGGACCTCACATTAATATCCATTTTGAATTTCGAATTGTGAAAACCATACATCAAACAAGTATAGTTGAGTAAAGAAAGTATACTATAGTATAGATACATATATGTCTCCCGCATTCTGATCAGCCTGCATATTCTGCAGTATACACCGTATCCATATAAAACACACATCTACACACACGGCTGAGTTTACTGTTGGCGATTGATCAAATATCTACTGCTGTATAACGCCCACATTACGTGTGTATATCACAGAGGCTGGCCGCCCGCGGACATCAATGACTCACGCGCTGATTTACAAGTTGTGTGTATTGTATAAAAAGAAACAAGAAGGATGCTTGGTTTTTTACTTCCCGGTGATTTAATGGTGACAATGAACGCTCTATGTTCAGTCACTGTTATCATGCAAGCCTCTCTTTGTGTCGCTATGCTGCTGGTATGTGTTCAAGGATGTTTATTAATTGTACTGTGGTCAGAAGTTAACCAGATTGGTTTGATAAAAGAGAACTCATTATTTTTCAACCTTGCATCAGTGAAAACTGACATACACAGCGCCCCATGCATCATTCATATATATTTCATATGTTAACTTTTGCACATGTTTTATATACGGTCCAAACAGTGCATGAAAACACGGATACGGATATCGTTATCCGGTTATACTTTCAATGAAATCTCATGCACTTCCATAATGGCCGTGTCCCAATGACGGGGCTCAGAGTTTTCAGACATTTAACTGGGTATTGACATTCATTAAGAAGGCAACAGATGTGTCTGAGTTGTGCTAGATCGTTATGTATAATGTCATGATACTGCTCGAATGAATCTTCACCGTTGTGAGATAGGGCATTCGAGTATTGTGCCATTAACTAGTACTAGTAGTTACGTGAGGATGTGCACAGTTGTTACCAAATATTAAAGCCATCTCATATGCTGAACGAGAACTTCGCGGAGTTGGTGAACCACGACACACATATCTTTCCAGCACTTATATATCTCTTGGATTAATGTATTTCATACCACACATTAACGTCTGGTGATATTCCGGATATGGTTTACCTGTGCAAAATTTTGGTGGAGGTAAATCTCCGCTCTCTGAATGCTTTCTTGTTGTTAAAAACTGTTTTAATTGTTTGTACTCTACGGGTTGACACGAAGACCCTGAACCCTCCATACCGACCGGCATTAAGCTCAGATCAAAGGAAATTCAACAAGTCTATAAGCAATTACATGAAGGTATGGACTAAGAATAACATACTGGTCCATGACATGGGTCCATTCACGTTCATGCACTCGTAACCTGAGAGCAAAACCATTGTCTGTTGTCAGGGGATTAGCGACTCGTGGGATAATCTGATTTCACTGACCGTGGTGCACCTCTCAGTACCGCCTCGTGAACTTTTAACCTTAATATTTTGGAAATAACTGAAATATATCTGAACTAATACCTGACTATGTCCTCGTTGTTATATGACCTAATAAAGTATTTTGAAAACAAGAACTACAGTGTACGATTATGTGAGGGTTTGGGGGCTAACATAATTTAATGAGTTAATTTTTATGTCAATACAGTGGTCTATTTCTTTTTTTGGTGGACTTTCTGCCCCCCCCCCCCCAATCCAACAGTGCAAAACAAATAACTACCTTTTAAGCTTTCTTAAGGCTAATATAGGGACTGATGAGAGTACCCTCTGCTTCATGTTTGGATGACGATCAAATGCAAGAGGAAAAATGATTTGTTTTCTTATCAGAGCTAGGGTTTCCCCTTCCCGTGGATAGACGTTTCCCGCCTCTCTCCCCTCGTCCGGAGATGGGCGTTTCCCGCCACTCTCCACTCGTCCGGGGCATGGGCGTTTTTCGCCACTCTCCACTCGTCCAGGGATGGTTGTTTCCCGCCACTCTCCCCTTTTTCTGGGATGGGCGTTTCCCGGAACACTCTGTCCTAAAAGAGACTCAGGGCCGGCAAGATTCCGCGGATTATCGATTTGGCTGGCATCCTTCACACTTTACTGTGGCACTTTTCTTATTCAGTAAAAGAATATCCGTGAAGAGAAAATATATCAGGTAAAAACGTGTGTAATTGGATGGTAAGGGGAACCAAAACCAGCCATGACTTTATATTGCCTGTGATGATCAATGGAACTAATGGCACATACATCTTCAGTCTCCTTAAATGTTTATATCAACTTTTTTTTGTGCGTATCGATGTCAGAGTAATACTTGCATTAGAACTTGCACAGTTTGAGGGAACACCTCGTAATGTTTATCATATAACAAAGAGTTAGATAAAACATAATGCTTGTAAACTATTTGGAAAATAAACTTGAGGAAGATTCTTGAATTTCAGCCTGTATTACGTAAAGGCGGCATAACAACCATATAAAAGGTGCCAAGAGGAAGCACACAGGCGTCTTCAAATATTTTCTGCATGGATTAGCACGTGGTCAGATAAGACGTGCATATCGGTTAACAAAGGGAAGGGTTTCATTTGAAGTGTATTACTTTATTTTCAAACCTTTAAATTTGGAAGTGATCGATGTTAATTTTAAAGGGGCCCAATCACCTATACAGCATGTTGAGTTAACACGAAAAATGGCTTCTTTCCATTGAAATAAATCTGTACCTGCCAAAATATTGCCTTGAAACCGTTTGCTTACTCCTGTAAACGAGTGTTAAAAACAATAAACCGGGCGCGATCGCAGGTGCAAACATAAACACATTGCGTCGGGCCATGTGCTGCGCGGAGCCACAACATATGCAAAACAGGAGATGCCTTGACTAACTTGGCCCAAAAAATGTGATACATGTTCCCGCTGGCTGAAACACCGTGCGTTAGCCCTCTGGATCGGACCTTCGGCCACGCGGCCTTGTTATGGTAAACAGACTGGGTTTACCAACACGCAGGGCTATAACAAGGTGTTAAACAGTCCTATGCCAGGAAATGGGACTGTGTGCAAGGATGCTTTTGCTGGAAACTTTTGTATAAAGCAAAACTGAACTGATAGTGTGAAAGAATAGGAATAATATTGCTCCTGATTATGTCCCTTTAATCTTGCTTATAAGCAACATAAATGTTGTATACTTGAAAGTTCAGGTCCCTACATATAGATGTCCAGGTTACACATATACACGCGGAAAGGTGAACCATAGAGTCATGTATAGAAATATCACAAGTAGCATAAATTATTTTAGAGCGTTTATCGCTCCAGTGTCATTTATAGAGGCCGGATGTATCGGTTTCCATGGTCACGAGTGCATCAGTAATCCATCCGGGACTTCCTATTGATCTGGTCACGTGTGTTCTCTCAGTCTCTCTGTCCATCCCGTCGTGTGCCTCGGTGTGGTCACTCGGTCATCCTATCGTTACCAAGCCAGGGGACACAATTTAATACTCATTTGAGCTGATTTGTACAAAGATTTACTCATGAATTACTCTTGTTTGTATGATTAATTGTAATGCTCAGTCATAACATCGACTGTTTGATTTACTCATTCATCGTATGGAGGCGTATACCGGGGGGGGGGGGGCCGAATTAAAAATCTGGGAAAAAAGAATATATATATAAATATATAGGTAAAGATTATATATATATATATATATATATATATATATATATATATATATACGCGTAATACCAAAACACAGCGCCAGACTGCATCATTTACGCCTAAATTTTCAACAGGCTTCTGCCTCGCCATGCCCTCTCCCCCTGGGGGATTCCCGTCCCATAATGCATGAAGCCCACGATTCGAAAATCCTCTTATGTAAAGCGTATTGTAGGGAACACATTAAATGTAGTTGCTTATTATTTATAGCTGCAGATATAAAACTTAAAGATCAGCATGCATTGTTTATTATTAAAATTATGAAATATACAACACTTAAATTCCTTTATTAGGGATAGAAAACAGGGCTGTAAAGGTGGCATATTGCCTTTACGGTTACTGTTTGATACTTCAGGTTAAAGAATTTCTAAGTTGTCCGCCCCGACCTGTTTATTTTCCTTCCTCCCTCTCCACGACATCCTAGCGTCTGACTTTAGTCCCATGTTAGTTTACATTACAGTGACATGGAAGTGACTCCATCCCATTCGCATTCAGTGGTTGACCAGTCATCCGGGTACACGTGATGTCTGGCTTGTAATTTTAATGAATACGTGACCAACATGACCCAAGAACGTATGTTGAATGTACCATGACATGGTCAGGAGGGGTCAGTTAAGTGCAGAAACCAGGCATTCAATGATAGTTTCACTCTGTATGTTGCAAGGTATGAAGGTACACGCATACAGTATACGTGTTGGCATCTGTATACACATATACATTTATTATTGTGTATATACATGTATGTACCGTGCAATATACATTTACATGGATGTATCTGTATATCCTTTTATAGCTCTTGTGTATTTAAATACTATTTTTTTTGCCTGTATTTAGATTTCTTTTGTTGCCCTTCCTCCTCGGAATGCTTGTGTGGGCACATTAAAATGGTCTCATTTGTCTGGCAACAGCAGCATCTCCCGCGTGGCATATTGTGTAAGAATCCGGGGCGTGTCTTTTTCATTATCCCATGTGTCGAAATGTCGTGGTCACTGGTAAACCTTTACGTGTATATCGTCGTGTATAATACCCAAAGCCATATCGAAACTGAATATAGTGTTCGTGTTGATCTAGACCTATAGGTCGCTCTATGATGTTCCCTCCATCAACACCATCTTGAACCAGAAATCAATGATTTTCTTTCGCGCTACCTTATACAAGAACAAACAGACATTAAAAAAACAACAACACATGTCAATCTCTATAATGCAGATCACTTCCAAAATTGATTTATCTAGTTCTTTTCATCAGGACACATGCACAGAATCATTGAACTTCGTCCATATACTTTTAGGAATTTCCCAACAAAACAAAACCCTGACAGGCAGACGGATAAACAGAGAGAGACAGACAGAGGTGATCACATTACCTGCAGTTATCACTGACACTTTGTTAGCTGAATGTATACTAATTTTTAATTCGCAGAAACTGTTCAGTTGCTATTCTCTGATAGTAATTTAAACGGTAATTTTATGTTATCCGGCATCCAGTACGCGCTGTGAGGGTGACACATTAATTATGCAAACAAAACGAGAGCCGTTAATAACTTCAGAGTCACGTGATGTTTGAAGGCACAATCAATGCGTTTATAGTTTGTTTCACGTCATTAGCGGTAAAGCATCGGATTTTAAATCATCAATAAAAACCTAATGGAAGCCTTGCCTGGATAAATGGAGTTACTATATGCTGCAAACATTGTGTTGAGTATATCAGTCGTAGGTATTAATGGACTAAAGTGCTCAATGTAGAGCTCCGTAGATCATATGCGATAATGTGCCAGTACATGTGCTAGTTACCGGTACGCGCATCCAGTTCATTATTGTGGTATGATTTCATCACAACACTGGTTCCTGTATAAACAGCAACAATATTAGCCCAGTTATAACACGTTGTGTAGCGATAAAGCCCTCGAACACGCAAGAACTCACCCGTGTCTGTCATAAAGTTTAATCTCAGATCAAAAGGATCTGTGTTTGATACTGATCTACAACCATCCCTAGCGAAACGCCCATGATCGCTTTGCTGGCCAGTCAAGTGGGGACGCTCACAATACCATTGACGCCGTTTAAAATACATGTTAAGACAAATATGTTTTTTTTTATGAAATGTTCACATTCTTTACAGTATAGGCCTAGATGTTAGCCCTGGGTGGAGGTCTTTGCTCACTTTTGAGTGCCCGCATATTATTATCATACAAAATGTGATATCCGGGAGTGTATATAGGGAGATTTACATATAGTTACGTATGGTTTACTTAATTCCTTATTTAGATGATGCGTTGGGCCATATTGGTATAAGTTGTATAAAGTCCCTGAAGAGAAAATATTAATAAGGAGAACATGAGTGAGGGGCAGTGACCCAGCTTTATTTTCGGGTGTTTAAACCCGAAACTCTTTCATGTCACTCGTCCCGTCCCCTTGACTGTGGTGTATAGAGTAATATCACCAAATATGTCCAGTAAGTGTTTCGGCTTTTGTCACGATCAGAGCAGCTGTCGGTGTTTGGCCGTGTAAATATACAAACCATGTATTTTGTGTACATCAACTAGGGCCCCCGCATAGGAATCATTGCGGGGCGGGGTGGGTTACATCTAAGAAAGTGCGGGGCGGGCCGAAATGACGTCTGTGCGTGGCGGGCTGCGGGTTGATGATCTGGCAGTTCAGTAAAACATGAATATAAAATTATTCTTAAAAAAAATCATTTCAAGAAACTGGTGTTTTTGTATAAAATATTTTCAGGTGTCGTAAATTTTTGGGGAAAAAAAAATAGTTTATTCTTGTAAACCCCTTACACTGACTGACAGTTGTAACAACACTATGCAAATGTGTCTTTTCTAGGAATAACATCAATTTGTTATACAAAATAGATGGTGCATCCTTAATCCGAAATCTAGGCTTTAAACAATTGTCTTTGCAATGGGAGCTGGTCATAACTTTGTATAAAGTTACCTGGCCTGATGTTGCATAAGGACTGTAACCCTGTACTTGTGTCAGGTCTCACATATTACATAATATGGCTGGGAGTGAAGCAAGGGCTTGATTACCTTTGATCTTGTAATGGACAGTGTGTGGCTAAAGCCGGCTCTGTAGGTGACTCAATTGACCTGGAACTGCACAAAGCCTAAGGTGGACTCCTTATCTAATTGTAACTCCATGTGCTGTCTAATTGTAAATGACACTGGCCACTAGCTGGTCAAATCCCTGTTTGGTCACAGCATAATGTGTTGATGATTGCTATAAGAAACAAGGCTCTGGCCATGTCCAGATATCAATGAACATCCTGAACCTAAAGCCACACCAGTCAGATTACTCCTTTACTCACTTGACCTGATTAGTCTCAGTTTCAGCTAATTAGCAGATTGTGACTGAAAAAAATTTAACCAGCAACACATCTACCAGCAACACATCTCGTTAGTTTGATGGCTTGTGATTAGCTAATACTATTCTTAAGGGTCACTTTGGGTACAAATACTTTGAAGAAGTCTAATTTTTTTCTTAATTTATTTTATATATTTAAGTAGAAACAGACACAATAAACCAAAGGTTTGTTTATTTCCCCTGTAAAATATGAAAACATTTAAGGGGTGTTAAATTGTTATCTATAAATCAAATCCATCTAACCAATCAAACATGTCTTTAAAAATATTTCATGAATTATGGTGTGAATTATTGCAAAAACGTATTCAAATAAATTTTTCATTCCAATCAACAAACATTTTATATATATATTAATAATAAGCGTGTCTTATATATGTGCTGTAAAATATCTTGATATGTAAACCTCTGGATCCGAAAACTATTTTTAATTATTTTGCGGGCTGAACTGCGGGCCGGAAAACTTAAAAAAATGCGGCGCGGGGCGGGTGCGGGCTGAAAGAAAATTTCGCGGGGCGGGTGCGGGCTGAAAGAATCATAGTAACTGCGGGGCGGGGCGGGCTGAATTTATTTCTTTGATTGCGGGGCGGGCTGCGGGATGACAGGGCATGATGCGGGGCGGGTGCGGGTTCAATTTTTCAGCCCGCGCAGGGCCCTAACATGAACTATACAGAGCCCTTCCCAGAGCCCAGCTCAGCTGTAAGTGAATTTTTATTTATTGCTTGACCCGTATATGAGATATTATGTACATACATACATACGTAGTACTTTGTCATAGTTGCGCGCACGCATACGTTTATAAGTACGTCAAATACATGTGTTTCAACGTTTGTAGATTCTTAAAGGGAAAAGCACTCTAGTTATAGAGGCCACAGCCTCCCGAGGGCCCTATTCATACTTCATTTCAACACAGGAAGTCTCTATCACGGTTCATCAACTCCATTCACTAGTTATCTCTTTGATGGATCTGGGGTTCAACACATCTTCATCACAGACCTTGATTCAGCGAGCCGCTCAGGCGTCTATTTCACGAATAATGAACATGCTGCAGGTGTTCGGACCAAAATCAAAACTTCCAGTCAAACTAACGAACAAATTGTTAACAATATACAACTCACGCGCCGTCTGAACAAGAACACATGTCCCGGCAACGGGACAGGTTTATATAACTTTATTTGATAGGTCAAATTCTCGATGCTCTCCCGGCAATGCTGAACGTTTGGTCTAGAACTACCACCAGGCGTGCTCTGGAAGCCAAATAAAACACGTTTACGCGAGTCATTTGATTGCTTCAATTGCCTTGAAATAGACGCCAGAGTGGCTCGCTGGATCAAGTTCCGTGAAAGCATGGCTGTCACAGACTTGGTAGCATGAAGATTGCTTCACAGGGACAAATGAAATATATTACCGTTGAAAGGAAGCCTTCGGTTATTAAAATGTGATTGTTGTCCAATTCATCTCCAAAAGTTAACAAATTATTCTTTTGGTGTTATCCAAAAGTTCCACAGAATTTCAGCAAACCCTGGTTGTAAAAATCACACACAGACAAACCGAAGGTAAATCATATTGCCTCTCGCCACCTGGCGGAGACATAAGAAGCTCTGTTAATTTCACAAGCGTTGGAATCTCGAAGGCTTCGTCAGGTGACTTGTTAAAAGTTCCGTTCGGCGACATTCATATGCCGACACACACACTATGAATCCCTTTTGGTTTTGTTATAGTAATTTATAGGAAAAGTAAAAGTTATATCACATGTGGTGTAAGAACCCGGGGTCATAAGACTATCAGATTATCAGTACTAAGCGGCAATATAGCTGAGGATCGCCATAGATTGGAGAGCTCTGTTTTAGTGTCTATTATTATAACTAATGCTCAAGCGTTCACAGCCATCTAAAGCACATGCTGCGTTATTATAGAGCAATGTTCAGATCGCCAGATATGTAAGCGCCGTATCCGGCTTGGTCTGCTTTCATATATCATAATTCAATCCCGGCATGCCCCTGTAATACAGCTCTTATATCTAACGGACCGTTATGTACAGTCGGGATGTGTATCCTATGGTATATTGTTAAACAGTTAATAAAAAAACACAGCTGTCCTCGTGGGCCATCACAACGCACAAGGCCTGTACATCCGGGTAGGTAAGCTGCATGTTATTTCTTAACTGTTGTGTTTCATTTTGGTCTGTACAATTTAACATTCATTTAAACATATTTATGGTATAGATTTGCCCGGATTTTAAACCTATATTATATCAATATTTATTATCCTCTTAAACGGTAGTAAATAATGTTATTAAATATAGTAGCACCAACGGATATGTAAAGCCAAAATGTAGAAGTAACGGTAATTAAAAGATTTTCAGCGAGTTATGATGCTCTTTTTCCGGTATAAGGCAACATGCAGTTAGGTGTATGTCGCTATAAGGTTGTCAACACGACTGAGAATGACAGATTGATGAGGACATTGATTTAATGCTGGTAGTTTTAAACAGAACCAAGTTCCCTCCCCGGGCTTTTAAAGATGCCGATGTTACAATTATCCCTATATAATAGTGTCTGCTATCAAAACTGGTGGTTTATTTTGTGTATAAAGCCCGGTACTGTGAGTTGGCATCATATCTTTATCTATATATGTTCTTGTTCACAGTTCCGTTGCACCGCGTTGTGGCGGCTATGGGCGTATATAATGTTATATCACCTGCGTAACGTTTTTTTTTATAATTACGTGCCCATGAACCGTGACTCCTGTATATGAGGCACCAGGTTTGCCGAATTGCAGTATGGGATTATGATATTTAGGGACCACGCTAGACTGGTATAGGTATTTTAAATGTAATAAATATAGTTAGCTTATAAAATTGTTACACCAAGGCAAGTCTTAATGTTTTTACAAGATAGGTGGTCTGACAAGCTCACACGCAAACATCTCCACACACGGATGTACGCGTGAATAGCCATAATGAACATTAAAATATATACGCGTGTCGAATTATTGATAAATGGTTTAGGCAAGAAACGTCTGACTAAAATAAATGTACGTGACGTGTGGTCGGTTATACCACGAGTGCGCTATACCTCCATGATTATACGTACAAATATGTGTACATGTGTTTGTCCTTTCCCTTGTCCAGAATTATGGACCCGCCCTTTCACGGGCGTTCTGTGGTTATATTGAATTTACGTAATGCCCATGTTAACACCAATCTGTATCAAACATTTTGAGTCTATGCCAAGTGATACGTAAATCGTTTACGATCAACTATTTTGTCCCCGGGGCATCACTGTAATTTCCTATACGTCGCTGGCTTGAGCTAGAGACCCCGCGTGTCCCATTGACTGTGTTATTTCCTGGGTTGGATCAGCTTGGGTTAAGCGTCGTCGTTAATCGTGGCTTAGCGACTTTAGGGATCTAAATATCGACACTTTCTGGTTGTTTATTGATGTGTCTTTATCACTCCGTTTTGGGATTTCTCCTCTAATGATACTTTCCGTTTCTGATAAGTCTAAACGTATATTAATTCTGGCCTAAACAATATGTTGGTCAGTATATAAGAACATTTTTTGTTGTCTTTTACCGCCCCCTCAGATTCCTCATGAATTGATTGTGTGAGGGAAGGGGTGTGATTTGAAAACGTTAATTGTAATGAAATGTTATTCGATTAACATTAATCCATATGAAATACGATTGGAACTTTTTTTTTCAAATAATATAAAGATATATACCCGTTATTACATCTATTGAATTTTAACAAAATTACACTAAACAGCGATAAAAAAAATTGAATGATGGACATCAGCCTGGGAATTGGTTGACGCCCAGAGGCTTCTGGCGTAACACTACACCATAACGTGACTTTCAATTGAGATCCGCCTTTGGTAAACATGCATTATTTATGTCACTACAGATAAAGCAGAAAGAGCCCGCCCAAGTACCTCAAGTATTAAATACTCAGGTTATGGCACACGTCGATGTATCTGCTATACAACAATATAATCGCAGTCGTTTTGTCAGAAGTGAATCAGAAGGTAAAAATCTAGGGACCTACCAAAACCTCACGACATTTCCGTGGAATAAGAATAAGAAAGTGAAGATACATAATTCACATTAATACATGCATGCGTACATTCTTCTGTATATAAATGCGCATGTGTGCAAAAATGCATGTAGTTAGCATATATATGTGTTTATATATGTAAAATGTTCAGTTTTATATTGTGTAACACGCCGGTTTTAACACTAACAATTACACATACACAATGGACAGAGTTCATTATATCATATACAGGTGTAATACCTTTCACGTGTATCACACCTGGGAACATTAGACCAGTTAAAGCTGATCTAAATCATTAGACAGCACAGCGCGTCCGGCCGTAAATATTATATACCTGAGTCACACGCCGTTATACGACGTTTCTCAGCGTCACAGTAGAGCCTCTTTTTCACATCCCGGTACCCGCGCGTCAGGAGGCACATTCCCAGGTAATAACGTGAACATCGAGAAGTGGCGGCAATTACACGGCTCTGATTAAGTACAGTTTTTATCCTCATCTTGAATTCTTTGTGGCGTGTGTTCACAAATTCCGCCGACATGTACAGGCGATTTTTATCGTGACTCATTCATAAAGGCAGATTGTCAAGGCGGACCTAATATTTTAATAGACATAAAAATCAGGCTCAGACTCCAACGAAGTCAAGGTTTTTATATCTCAAGCCCCTTGAGTTGTTCTTCAAAGTAGGTCCTTCAGGGTTTCCTCGTAAAAATTAATATGAGGAGTCGCTTAATGCAATATTGATATAATCAATACTTCTTGTGTCATATATGTTCCTGCTGGGAGCAATACTACTTGCCAGCTGTTTTGTGTGTATAGTCAGGCTTTGTATATACAGTACAATACATGATCGATAAATGTACAAACAACAATTGGGGTAATAAACTTTTCCCATTTGATGAAAATACAATGTCATGTGTATAATGTTTGTTTCTTATTTATGTTTCTGAGGTGCACGCTGAAGCTACACATAATACTAAGTATCACTGTAAATGTTATACACATCGACTCACCTTGACTTCATATAAACTAACGTTCTACTTATCTAATGGTGATAAATGTGTGTTTATACATGCTATCTTCATGTGTTTTAATTTGGTTCCTTCTTTGGGTGTACCAGTTTGACTTCATATCCTACAGGGTTTGGGCCAGGTACAAGTAAAAGTACCTAGGTACAGGTACAGGTACTTGTGAATTGGCTAGGTACAGGTACATTTATTTTAGGAAATAGCGGCATAAATTCACGTATATGCAAGTTAACATGCCTTTTTTTCTATCAAACAATATTGAAGTCATTTGCTAAAGCATATTTATTGAGAATTTATTATTATAATTCTAAAAGAGAAAAAACACTTAAAAAAACTTAAAATATTAAAATGTACCTGGAGTACCTTGAACCAGGTACAGGTACAAGGTACTTCCTACTCCTGACCGGCAGGTACAGGTCATGTTCTCTGAAATGTGTACCTAGGTACCATCCGGGTATAGTTGGCCACTAGTTCCTCGCGGAAAGTCAGACCGTCCTGATGCCACAGTCAGTCATCTCGTGCCCTCTTATGAATTCTTCTGCCGTCTTTTGATTATCGCCTGGCTCAGCAACCTTCTCCTGTCTCGTACATTCTGAATACTATCCCGAATCAGCGAAAATCCCCAATAAGGGGAACCCTGCTGCTGTTTTATCGAACCGATAGCTACCAGTGCAGGATAACAGAAGTCATACACGTTAATCATGATCTCTGCTACGGAAGAGCAAACCATATTTCAAGCGTTATCTTTATTCAAACTCTACGAAAATGTTTGTATAGGAAAATGAAAAATTTAATATTAGCTACATCATCATAATCGGGTGCCAGTGCACGCATATTAAAAGAAATTGGAAAGGAATCGTGTTACCACCATGCAGATCAGGTATCAGGGAATTCTATAATAGGGTTTACTTGAGGAAATAATGATTTATGCATGTAGAAATAAAGTTTCACAGGAAATGTGTGAATGCTTGTGCTATGACCTTTAGCGTTTACTTTCCTTTGTGTTATCATGTAGTCGAGGTTGTGAAGATTTCAGTGTTATTAAGATTTCAGTGTTATTAAGCTTGCCAGCTGTTAGACGAACTTTGGCAGACGCCCTGATACGACGTACAGCGTTTTTAAAACCGCTTGAAAATATTGATATAGGTACCGGTTGCACCGCAGTTTGACTGGCTTCCATGACAGCAGTGACTATGGGAGATCACGTTCTCTGTATTTTTGCCAATCCGTCTGTCAAATAAAGAAGACACTAGAGTTGACTCTTTTCTGGCAAAGTAACTGTTCGTTAGAATAAACAGTGTAATAACCGTTACACATCGTTATCTCATCTGCCAACATCAGGACCGCAGAAAGCGAGGAGGTTGGCGGATGACCTAGGTTTTACCAGATTGCTTGTTGAGGATATAGATAATGGCAATATTCTTTAATACCTACGATCATATTATAATGAATTCATGATGGTTAAGTAATTGACTTGTGACTGGTGAAGGACTGGTGATCAGTATGGCGTAAAGCACAACACATGGTTGTTTGCGGATTGTATATTTGTAGAAGGGGTCTTATCACCCATAAAGCATGTTGAATTAATACGAAAAATAGCGTCTTCTCTTAGAAATTGAATTCTGCCATAAATTGCCCGTTGGCTAACTCCTGTACACGAGTGTTTAAAGAAGGAGACCGGGTGTAATACATTATTAATGACGGTATTACCGTTTTTGTTTGTTCAGTGAATCACCGTTAGTTATAAATTTCTCTGTTTATCCTCGGGTAATGATATTGATTCAAAGTATGGTTTATGCAGTAATTGCATTGTAAGGGCTGAAATAAATTTAAGCATGAGAAACAGTTGAAAAATATCATTCGTCGAAAAAAAACAGTAGATGGCACTGAGAAACAAACGGGTATTACCGTAAAGAACGGTTATCACAGTTCAAAATGGGCGCCCGAACATAACATTATAATCATATCTTGTACCTGGGTGCTCGCGCTCAGGTCAGTGTCACATACTGCCATAAGTACCTAGCAAGGTGATTAAAGACGAAAATAGTTACCAAAGAAGCCCATGTGAACGTAATTATTTTCGGAAGGATTCGAAAATAAAGGAAGAATTGAGATACAGCAGTCTGTCACTGTCTTTGTCACCTGACCACTTAGTGTTACTGTACCAGCCACTTTGTTGAGACCACTCGGTCGATCGGCTTGCTTTGTGTGTGTGCTATTTCTCGTTACCTGCGGGACACCTCTCTGTCTATCACTATCATCACTCAACTGCAGCGTCTACAGGTACCCGAGTGATGTATAATGACTGTGGCTAAGGTCATCAGGTACAAATCACAGTCAGGGTCCTACTCTGTCCGTCGGGGGCGCTTCTTGTCAGGGATACAGAACACTTCTGTATGTACTATATATCAACATAAACAGATCCATATACAACAGTTACCGTTGTTGAGTCTGTGCGTTAACACAACGGAAATTATGACAACAATAGATACTTGATGTTATACCAGTACCATATTACATTTACAGCTTCAGACATTACTTGGTATTATATTATATATATCTTTTTTACATAAGGACTGTCAAACAAACTGGAAATACAGTTCTATGTAGTCCTATAAAAAAAAGCTGGTAGTGGGCTGGGGCCTACCTACATGGCCGTATTAGTGGCCTTTTCTTATTGAACATTTATAATTAGAAGTGAATTCGTAGGCGACTCGCCCAGGATATTGCTTAGTGTAGAGTGGAAGTCGCCGTGGTCAGGAAGTCGTTTAGTGCATTTGAGTACAACTTGATTAGCTGATTTATTTTTATGCTTATCACACATTATTAATATATGAATAACACATACGAAGAGTGTGTGTGCGCGTGTATTATATTCCTGTAAGGATACACGTGGTGGAAATAAACGGAACATGTCTTTGTCGTGTTGTTACGGACATTGCTAAGATGTTAGGGTTTGGACTGTCAGTGTTACTGCATGTAAATAGATATTGTTTATTGTAATATTAAACAGCAGCTTTGCTTTCAGATTCCCTGTGGTAACCATGGCAAGTCGACCAGCCGCGTTTGGACTGACAGCTGAAGTTAATGAGAAGGTAATATTATAGGCAATATTATAATAATCTGAAAAAAAGTTGACCCTGAACTTTCACTAAAACATTGGTTGAATGATCAGAATTATAACCAATTATGGAAAAAGAAAACGCAGTTAATATCAGTTAATACTGTACTAATTTTTATCATGATAAACATGGTCACGTGATCATTTGTTGCCGCTGCCTACGTGATTATACAGATTTGTGGGCGGGGTTAGGGGGAGGGAGGGGGATGGGAGGGGGGGGGGGGGTTATTAGAGGGGAGTGTATTTTCCTTCGAAAAATAAAAAAAAAACTTTACCGGAATATACATTTCCATATCACTGTAAAAAGATATTTTTGTTTTAAACTATCATGGACTTACACTAACAGTTATAGTAGTAATCATAAAATCACAAACTGCAGAATATAACAAGGGAACATATCATGAGAATTATGCCTTAAATCACTTTTATAAGAAGTTTCCGCAGATTTTGATGAATTTTGCAGAATTTTAATGGAATTTTAAACTGTTTATTGAATGTGTATTATACGGTTAAGTACAAAATGTTCATATGAATTCATAAGGTCCATAGTCCCTTGTTTAAAGCCTAGTTAAAGTTAATGAATAAAATATCCAGTTTTTTAAATTGTCACCATTCCACATAGCTGTTCTGCAACATTGGTGATAACATTTTTAAAGAAAGATTTATGTGGAACTTCCTACAATGGATTCAAATTGCTAGGTGCTGCTACCTGACGATTGGAAAAGGTACCAATTATTCTTCTTGCCTGACTGCGAGCTCTGTTCAACTTTGTCTCAGAAATTAATGAAGTTAATGTTGGGTTTGCATTTTATAATGGTGTATACACATACATATACACACACAAATACGTGCATACCTTGCAGATACACACATGCATACAAAAACAATGTGAATGTTATTCAGCTGAATATTAGTAGTTTAATCACACCAAGATTTGTCTGGGTACACTGGTTAAGCTGTCAAGCACGACGTGTCCGATATAACGTTAACGGGCGATCCAGAACCTTTGTTAACTTTGTATGATAACTATGTTATTGTAGATGAAGAAAATTAATCCGTTTTTTTAGCCGTATAAAGACTGACATTGTTCTATCCTGTAAGTGTGAATATTCAATTATGCATATGTACATACGCGCACGCACCATAATATATTTAATTTATAAATTGTTATAACTGACGGTGGCACGTAATCTATAAATTATCATAACTTACGGTGGCACTTGATCTATAAATTATTATAACTGACGGTGGCACGTAATCTATAAATTATTATTACTGACGGTGGCACGTAATCTATAAATTATTATAACTGACGGTGGCACGTAATCTATAAATTATCATAACTGACGGTGGCACTTGATCTATAAATTATCATAACTGACGGTGGCACTTGATCTATAAATTATCATAACTTACGGTGGCACTTGATCTATAAATTATTATAACTGACGGTGGCACGTAATCTATAAGTTATTATAACTGACGGTGGCATGTAATCTATAAATTATTGTAACTGACGGTTGCACGTAATCTATAAATTATTACAACTGACGGTGGCACGTAATCTATAAATTATCATAACTGACGGTGGCACGTAATCTATAAATTATCATAACTGACGGTGGCACTTGATCTATAAATTATCATAACTGACGGTGGCACGTAATCGTTGTCACGCAGCTACTCTGTTGTCTCGCATCGGAAATGCCCATTTTCAAACTTAGTGTCGGAAACTATGCCAAGTGTCCAAATGGGATCATTTCCTTAATATTTTAACCCCAAATCCGGATAATATTACCATTATTTGCGAAATTTCGTGAACTATACATCGCAGCGCCAGCTGTCAGAAACTATACGCAAGTGTATCCAGCTGATGAATTCGGGCTGGCCGAAGTCGCGCGGACCTGTTCCAACGAACGAGTAACATTCTAGTCGGGCAGTAACGATGCATTCTCTCACGACATGATACGTACCTCGGTACTGTACTCACCTTATGATAACATATATTTCAAAACCACAGTACAAATTGATATACAAACGATTAGCCAGTAAACTGCCGTTCAACTTGTTCGTACGAATTACTTTCACCTAAGATGTCTAAATGAGAGATCATTTTCTTTTGTAATGTAACTTTCCAGCAAATGACTAACATCGTCAGTTCGACAAATGGACATCCGATGACACCAGTGCAGTAATTGTCGTTGTATCGCGATGTATCAGTTCACTCTACATGCTAGTATTTATAAATAATGGAAATATTAAAGAACTTATTTGTATCATATATTGTTATTAAAATGACACGATGATGTTAATTTCAGGTGCGGGGCAAGTATGACCTGGATCAGGAACAACAAGCCATGGACTGGATGACGGCAGTTATCGGAGAACAGATCAGTGGGGTAAGTCACGTGACGTGTCGGCAGTTATCGGAGAACAGATCAGTGGGGAAAGTCACGTGACATGTCGACAGTTATCTGTAAGCAGATATGTGGGGTAAGGCACGTGACGTGTCGGCAGTTATCTGGGAGCAGATCAGATGGGCTAATTCATGTGACATGTCGGCAGTTATCAGGGAACAGATCGATGGGGTTAGTCACGTGACCGGTTGCCGGATCAGTAGGTCGATGAGAGTGTCATGGGATGGATTCATTTTTATACGCACTCTATGACCGGACGTACTATGGTATACCCGCGGTCCGTCCGTCTGTCCGCCATTCAGTTCGTTAACTTTTATTGTTGCCGCGAAAACTATCCAGGGCTTGGAGGGATTTCACGAAAACTCACCATAACTACTTACCGATAGATTTTCTCGCCCCAGTTCGATTATTGGCAAAATCAACGCATATTTAATAAGGTCAGAGGTCACCTGGCTACTTTGTGGTGTTGCCGCGATAACTTGCGAGGAATATGATGAATTTTGATATAACTACAGAAATATTAATCAAAAAAATATTTCGCGTAAGTTCTATTTGCAGTAAAACCCACGCATATTTAATGAGGTCAGGATCACCACATTTTGGAGGCACCATGGTGAAAAAATCTTTTGGTTTTTCATGAAACTCATTATACATGTTTACCAATAGAGTTATTCACCTCAGGTTAATTCTCAGTAAAATTCACGCATATTTAAGGATGTCGGAGTTCACGAGGCTGCTTTGTACAGGCCAATTTGTGTTGTCGCTGCGATATAATGGCGACATATAATACAAGAAATATAATGGATTTTGATAAAACTCAATAGATGTATTAATCAGTATAATATCTTACCTTAGTTCGATTTCCAGTAAATATCAATGCATATTTAATGAGGTCAGACGTCACCACAAATTGATGGCACCGTGATTACTGTTGGATTTTCACCAAACTCATTATAAGTTTTAACCAAGGCCGTTTCACACCTGAAATATATACTCAGAAAAATTAACGCATATTTAATGAGGTCAGAGATCACAAGATAAACGACGGGCGTATCAAGCACCATTTGCGATTCTCTTGTTAAAAGCAGGATTTATTAGAAATGATATTAGCACTGCCAATTTATCATTTTCTCACATAAACCCACATAGGCGTTATATCTTTATACTTTGATAATTACTGATTTTCGACGGTAAATTTCAATATTATGACTGAATTTCATTTTTCTAACCATTATGAAAATAACTTAAAATTTCCAGCATGTTTGCTTAAAATATAATTTTGTACAATGACGTCATAAATAAGGCATCGACTTTGTCTTCTAAATAAATCCAATAAATAATGCAGAATACATATGCCAATGTTTATGCATTAGCCTTATTGGTAGCTTTATACTTATTAAATAAGTATAAATTATATAAGATTAAAAGCTGACATGTTCATATGACATATGAAAGACATAATGATTTTGTTTGACAGTACCAGTCACGTGGCGGTTGGGATGCCGTCCATGAAGCTCTGAAGGACGGAGTCTACTTGTGCAAGTGAGTGGTCCATCGTCTGTCACATCTTCTGCGGGGTTACATTGACCCTTCGATGAATATACATAAGCATTATACAGGGTTATAAATAAAAGTTTGATAAACATGTAGTGATAAACCTGTACTAAAAACACATGGGTAATTTCCCTCGCATATAGTGTATCTTCTGATGCATATAGAAATTCTTTTTTTTCTGCCTGTTATGTTGTCTGTGTATGTTTTAATGCTTTCTCAAAAGCTAAGATAAATTTTAGAGGTGGGTCGATCTTTTTGCATGGAATAATGTAAACAAGACACCAGCCACATTTGTCGTCCGGTTAAAGAGCAAGTCTTCCAGGCCATAGTACTTACATAATAGATCACGTTTGGTAATAGATCACATTTGGTTAAATTCAAAGTCTGAATGGCGAGGTACCTGTTGATGTCGTATGTATAAATCTCATGTCTCTTTAAAAAAATGCTGCCTTTTCTGACGAGCTAAATATTACCTGGATGAGATTAAATCAATTAACATTCGAGGTTGATATCGGCATTGACGGGTTCCCCTGTCAAGTTCAACACGAGCAAGATGGCGTTCAAACAGATGGAGAACATCGGGAAATTCCTGTCGGAGGCCGAGAAATACGGAGTTGCCAAGGGCGACCTGTTCCAGACAGTGGACCTGTACGAGAGTCAAAACATGACGCAGGTTATCTTAGCAATCCACGCGCTGGGACGCAAGGTAGGTCGTCTTGATCTATCTGATACCATATCTTGTTATACACTGGTTTCATAATAACTCGTATATTTAGGTCGATTGTGCTTATAGTCAGAAATATAATGATTATAATTTATTCTTGGTTTAATGAGTTATTATATATTTTATGCTTGGCCTAAATATGATATATTTTTTAGACAAAAATAATATATATATAATATATTTGCTCTGTTTCTTAGCTCTTACATTTATTTTAAATTGGTTAAGCTGGATAACAAACACCAGTACGGCTTGTAGGAATATCAAACATATAGACAATAGTTTATATTCAGCATTGTTATATATGATGGAATTTCGTCATTCCTGTTAAGTCAGTAACTTGATTGATAATGTTGACCTTCGTGATAAACAGGTTTCAGTTCATCTTGGCAAACAGAGTGGGATCATTATCACATCTAAAACACTGAATATACTTGATTCAATTTTTTAAAATGTTAATTTCAAAATCTCATGTTAGGGTTTTTCTGGCCTTTTGCTGACCGTGCATTATAATAGCACTCGTTCAGCATCTGCTTGGCTTGCACTTACTGTGATTAGCTTCATATTCGCGGGTTTAGTATTTCAAGGGTTTCGTTTTCCAGTGTATCGCGAGGTCATATTTTCGTGATTTTATCATATAGTAAATAACACACAGCATATATATTATTATATGAATCATTTTATATGCGCAGAAACTCCTAAGAATCTGCAAGGGAAATTTCTTTTTCATGATAGGCAGATTCACGAGATAACGAGTTTTGGTTATGTATGATATTAATCTTGTTTTGACTCGGGATGCTACAGGCCTATATATGTAATGAACGTGAGATGCCATGAGGCACAGTCAAAATCAATGTTCCAAAAGTAGAAATGGAATGTCTTATTCACATGTGAAGATTTGATTTAAGTGATAATTTTCCTCTCGCAAATATCGCGAATTTTAAACACTCGCGAACTTAAAGCTAACCACAGTCTATATAGCCATGCAAAAAAAAACACGGGCCGTGGGGGATCTAATAGACCAGATTAGTTATAGAGCCTGACTATGTATGATACATGATAATTAAAATAATCTCATCAAAGAATTATGTGCTTTTCCGGGAGAAATTTCATTATTATTATGCATAGGGTTAAATAATAATTACACTGATTTTCATCTTTTGTGATTTCATACTCCAAGGAATAAAATAAAAATTTACTTTTTACCTTCTAATATATGTTTTACTTTGCATATGTGGTGTCCTTATGAAACCTTTTCTGAAATACTTTAAAGATTATAAATGCGAATGTCACAGTCAGTGGTTGTTATACCAATTTAATTTACCAAATTCCTGTCGGTCCCCGCGTGCAGGCCCAGTCGAATGGCTACTCGGGGCCATGTTTAGGACCACGGGAGTCCAAGGCCAACCCTCGCACGTTCTCGAAGGAACAGATCAAAGCGGGAAAGCTCGTGATCGGAATGCAGTATGGAAGCAACAAGGGAGCTAATCAGTCGGGGATGATTTTCGGCAAAAACCGAGCTATCATGGATTAATAACCATTAAATATTACCGTTTTCATCTCACTGTGCCCAAAATTCTTTAACAGGAAATTACCGAAACTACGCCAGAAATTGTGATCAATCAGGCGACTTGCTTCTCACCGTAAAGGATGGCAATAATATGCACATGAACGTACCATACCGGTATATGTTCGTCTTAAATAAGTGATAGCTGATACATGTATTTGAAGCAGAAAGGTCACGAGCGTTTTATATGTTAGTTTTTAAGTGGTTCCTAAGTTGTTATGAAGGTTGAGTCCAAGCCGTTGTCTAAATCTATCACATCATCACACGTCATTTCTTTATAAAGTTTCATCTACACGCATCGGTGGCGTTTCACCCAGTCCACTCGTGAGATCTTCATTGTTCAGTCCCATGTTCATTGTTACCGTACATTCCATGCGTCAGCCGTTACCTATAAGTTATTAAATGACCATGTTATACAGAGACATTTCAGAATGTGATCACTGGTGTTATTATCGTTCTAAAATATTAATAAAAATAGAAAACTGACTTCATGCTTTCTACCTGTAACACTCGGCTTTGTGTTACGTGTTTAAAAGACTGACAGCCGATGATTGTTGTACAGTCCGTACGGATTCTATGAGTTCTGATTAAATCATATTTTTTAGTTTTTTTTTCGATAACATGGTGTTCCGCTGCCTTGGTCATGCGACCAGAAGCGGATTTAAGGGGGGGGGGAGGCTCCCTTTTAACTTAAAAACGTGGGCAGTACACCTAATTGCGCTAGCAAAAAGGATTTTGAATCATACTGCTTTTTAAACTGACCCAGATTGCGTCATCAAACGTTAACATTATGGGGGGGGGGGGGGGGGTAAATACCTCGCATACTCCCCCTCAGCACCTCCTTATTCAATACTTGTGTATACATGCACCCCTAGCGACTGGTCGTAATTTTAATACGAAATGGGAAAATGTACACACGAACGATGTAGGAATATACTGCAATTTGCCAATTCCAATATCGGACGTCGCTAAACTAAAAGTAATCCATTTAACTTTTTATAAAAATTGGCCAGCAAACGTAAAAAAAATCTGCCCACTGGCTATCCGTTTTGTTTATATCCACGTGTTTATAACATGTGGGGGCCAAAATAATCCAAACACGTTCAACATCTGACAGCAAGTCAGGAGAACTTCAGTTTTGCAAAGGGCGTCTTTGCAACTAGTGACCTTATAAATTCCACACATGTGCAACATGTTTTTTTTTCGTGTGTCAACATTCATGTATTTTTCTAATAGCTTGTATGTAAACAAGCTCATTCGTCCTTTACAGAGGCGTCATAAGGAATTTTTATAATAGGAATTACCTAAAGTTCGTTAATAAATACTCAGAGTAACTCAGAAATCAAATAATTATTCTATTGGAATGGAAAGTGAATAACTCTCTTTAAGCTCACTTTATTTAAGTTATTATTTTGGAATAACCCTCCGCGTCGACCATAGCAAAATTAACCCAGAGTCCTGGCGCAGAAAATTGCCGAAGATGTCTTTCAGTATAAGTGAACGGCACTGACACGGTTAGTTCGACTTGTCTTCCATACTGCGTTTCGCGTGTTGATGTAGTTCTATATTCTGCTACTAGATGGCGTTATTGTGAACATGTTGTCATACACATGTACAATGATTCAAAGCATTTTATATTGTACATGTGAAATAATCCGGTTTGATTTGGCTCTGTAGTGTTTTTTGCCCTTTATCTCTCTTCACGTTTTCCTTTGTTTTGCTCGTAGACTAGATTTTTAGTTGTTTAGTAATTTATAGTGTAAATTGTTTGGTCATTAAACCCATATGTTGCATCACACACTTAAACGGACATACCATCTGTCGCTCACACATACAAACACGCACGAACACACACGTGTACAAACACAGACTGATCCTTTCACTCTCCAACACACCTATACACACCTGCTTCATTAAATATATACCTACCTGACAATGCACTAATACATGAGTACATAAAAAACAGTTATAAACAAATCACTGCCATACAATCCACATGAATGAATTATAAAAAAACAAGAAAAAAAATACAGCAGAAGGCAGTGGAGGATTCCAAGTTATCTGCGCGAACAAAGTAAAAGTCAAAAAGTAAATACTGCCAAAAATTACGTAACACTCAATTTAAGTAATATTAACTTTATTTAACATTTTTAAAATATACATATTGTAATAATATTGAACAGAAAACGCACATACATACAAGTGAACAAACATAAACACACTTAATCAGACACATGCAGGCTCCCTGTGATTTTGATGAACAGTTGTGATTGATTGAAGGACCTTTTCCATGCAAATAGAAAAACATGCCATTTCAATCATATATTTGAATGCAATAAACATTCTACTTGCATGCCATACATTTTTCGATTTGTTTCTTGTTTAACCTGAGTATATATTTGTAACCATACACGTAGCAGGGCGAGATAAAACATGCAGATAAAACAGAAAAATAAAATACTGAAGCTGTAGAACCTGCCATTATGGACCATCTGATTATTTTGATTGTACCTGAGTAGTTTGGTTGGCAGAAATGGTGTGGCCTCTTTGCTCGTCTTCACTTTTTTTTATTATAATTTTGTAAATAAAATATGATCTGCAAGATGAATTTTTATCTTTTTGTTGAACCTTGTCGTTTGGCATGTATTTTGTTGTTATTGTTATTTTTAATCATATATGTTGTTATTCCTGTTTTTATAATTGCTGTTGTTAATGGCATTATTTGAAATACTTTGAAGGATGCTACCTTTAGAATTATAACTATTTGTGATTTCTGTATGGCCAATATTAAACCATGGCTATATCATTTTACCACTTACTGACATCAATTAGGGTCAGATTCATACGTACTAGTATCAATACAAAAGTCATGTTAAAGTATACGAAAGTTAGATATAGAGATTTTACCTTATAACTTTGAAAAGACAAGCTATCCAGTAACGTTCTAGACCTAACCTTGTGGACTAATTACTTAGTGGTAAAATCTCTGTTTTGTCCAGCATTCACAGCTGCAGGTTTTGGACATAACATGTCATTCTTTTTAACAAAACTAACTTTCCATTATTCACACGCTTTCTTTCGTATTTTAATACATTTTGACTTAATCTATGCTTACGTGACGCAGGCTCAGTCGAAAGGATATAACGGTCCAACTCTCGGCCCGAAGGAATCCACGAAGAATGAACGAGATTTCAGCGAGGAGCAGCTAAATGCAGGAAAAAACGTGATTGGTTTACAGATGGGGACTAACAAGGGAGCCAACCAATCAGGGCAGAACTTCGGCAAGGCGCGGAGCATTCTGGACTAGCTGAGTCAACTACTGAGTCATATCTGTAGACACCGACTACCAGAGCCTTTGGAATTGTTAATATATAGAGCGACGGGTGTTTATTTTATAAGGGAATATATTTCGCTGTATCTGCACTTCTTATATTAATTGTTTAAATCAAAATTATAAGTATTAAACAATCTAAAAAATGTATCTTTAGCATTGCATTTAGAATTGTTCTCTGTCTCACTCCTGTCATGTAAAATGACCACGTCGGCGCTAAACAAATTACTTATAGATGCTTACATATGTCTTTTTTGAATGATTACAAAGAGTGTAATTTAAAAAAAAATTCAGTATTGAAGCTGATGCATATATTTTTCACATACAGTATGGAATCACTTTCATTTACACTATAGAATCACCGTTAAAGATATTGGAACTAGCTGACAGATTTTCATTTCACTCGATGTATTGCTCTGACAAAAAAGTGAAAAATTGCAAATCCCTTTTAGATAAGACGGCCAAGCATTTATTGATTTTCATTTTAGTTTCTTGATTATTGTAAATATTTGTTTTTCATCACAAAAGTTCAAGAGTGATGCACATATGGTTATTAAAGTATACTCTTCACAGGTGCTAAGTCAAATGAAGGCGATGGGGTATCTCAATAATTATAATGAATATTTTTAATAAATTAAGCTGTAATTGTTCATGGACTGCTTTCAGTGCACAATGTTAAGAATTCAATCATGGTTAAATATCTTTTGCTATTGACGTATTGTTGCCATAAGCTGCGCGCGCATACATGCACGCGGAGCAGTGGGCGAGGTTTTGTTTTTCCAAATAAATTTATCCTTCTTGAACGCAACATTTTCTTTAGTTGCAGTATGTACATGTGTGATGTTCTCATTTGTAACAAGTATGAGACATAAACTTTATCAACACTGATTTTTTTCATAATCTGAGATGCAGTTTTCGAGTTGGTTTTCAATATTTGTATATGTTTAATGTAGCAATTATTTACACTTACGTCTCTAAGACATGTTTCCCTGGTTAAGACAATAATTCCAGTAGAGAAACCTGCTGTGATAGGAACATAGAACAAGATTGTGCCCATGGTAAAGTAATCGTATCGTTGTATATGCGACTATTAATTTCTGATGATTAACCGAAAATTACGGTGATTAATAAACGACAGCTTGCAGCAGGGTGACCTCTGGTGGGAATTGTTTTCACTAAATGATCAGTGTGACTCTGCAGCTTCGCCTTTCATTCCGTGTCCATGTTGTACAGACTTACCAAGACGTCCAGGTAACATCACCCAAAAACCCTTAATTTTAGTTTTAATTGTATCCCCGAACAAAGTCGGAGATACTATGGTTTTATGACGGTTCCGCCGCCGCCGCCGCCGCCGCAAATAAATCTTACAAGTCTGCGCGATAACCGAAAAAAAATATTTCACGGATCTTTACCAGACTGCACATGCGCATAGATTTTTTAAATACTGTCATGACCCCAATTAAAAAATTCCTCATCCATAACCCATATCAATACATATGCATAATATGAAAGAAATCTGTCCATGTATTCTTTAGTGTCCACACGGGGGCGCCAGTGTTATTAAAAAGGCTATCGCACTCTGTATATCCAAGTACACTCCAGGGTGAGTTATAATCTGACATAGTGCATTAAAAAAAGTATGGACAATGATACAGATATCAAGATCCGAATAAAGCTTTCCTTCCCAATCATATAAGATATGTTACAATAAGTGACAGCGAGTTATTAAAAATATTATGTGACTTTTGAGCACACTAAAGAGTTGATGATGTATAGACAAGATAATAAAAGAATCTCGATTCATAAGCATCGATTAACATTGATTATGTGTACACTTAAAAGTCATAATCACTACTTACGCGTATATAGGCAATAATACCGAAGTCTACTTCACTGTTCTCTTTGCTTCGTTTTTTTAATATACAGTAGTTGTGGTATCTTTACCAATATCAGACAAATAAATAACATCATGATAACTAACTCCAGCAATATAAAATGAAGGATTTGTTAAACATTTTTGTTGTATGCAATTCCTCAACTCTTGTCTCTTTCAGATTTTCGCGACTTTTTCTGACATAGCGCAGTACAGAGAATACATCCTAATTCTCTCAGATTTCAGTTCGGTTGGTAGTCTATAATTGTGGAGGTGTAGTAATTACATTATTTTCATACAAATTAATGGTCGTGTAAACTATATATACTACATTAAAAAATCAACTAGGTTTTTGAAACAAAAACTTTGTTGTTTGACAGTTTTGAAAGTTATGTATATGTATATAGACTCCGTAATGTCAAGAGAAAAGACCTAGACAATGTATAACAAAATGTTCAGTATAACATTGTCCATACTATTATTTTTTTCATCCACCAGTCTTCCATTTATCCATAAAAGAGAATAAATAGTTAAACAATACTAAACCAACCTTGCAGAAGCATGCATACACATGTAATCATTTGTGCTACTGGAGCTTTAAATGAAATGAGTCCCTGCGTTGAACAACAACATAAATAATAATATTAGAAAGTAATTTGCATTTTTTGCACAAAATCCTTCATATATAGTTACCCTTGTTCCACAAATACAAATTTTTATGTCAATGATGCCTCATTTGTTTCGAAGAGACGGAACCTTCTGAAACTAAATGTAAATATGACCATGGACTATGGTGATAATTTTTTTTCTGGTTTCATAAAATGTTATGTAAAGTTTTTAAGGTCTTGGCCGACCGGTTTTAATTAAGGATAAACAAAAGAATTCGGTTTTGACAAACAACCCTAGATTTATTGAAAAAAAATGAGATATGAGAATTAACCCTATCTTTGTCAAAATCCAAGATGGCGGCCAAGATGATTATAAAAGACATCCGGTTATATTTGTCCTAGAATACATTGCAAGTGCATTATTTCTATGTTCGGGGGGGGGGGGGGGGGGGTCGATAAATACATTTATAAGGGTTTTAAGTCTGTATAATGCCTCTGTGAATGAATTCTGTTTTTTTTTGTGTTTAAATTGTGCTTAATTTTCCTTTTGTTTACTAGAATATAGAACAGCAAAGTCCTGCACAGTAGTCCAATACTCTGTGATTGTAATCAAATGAAAGTGTCTTTGCTCGGCTTGGTTTGTCTGTTTTGTCATGAATTCTTGAATTTAGTTTTTTTAGAAAACAGTTTTTATTGCAATATTTAGTAATTCTTCCTTTTAATTTTTCTTTATTTGCATGCTTACAAATGTTATTGCAGTCTTGGGTCCAGGAAAATTATCTGTCAAAATCCTGAATTAAATTATGAACTTGATATGCCCGTGAACACTTTAGGATATTTAAAACCTACATATATGTGATTTACGATCAACTTAACTCCATGTAAACCTCTGTAAGTGCAACTTGGAAATATCAAATGCATAAATCCAACTGTGCTGATAATTAGTATTCATGTTCGTTGTTAGTACTTGAGCCCAATGTCTGTTTCAATGTAATGAAATTTTTGTGATAGTCGGTACCATACCAACGAGTTGGCATTCGCTTTAAATGATGTGTTGGTGACAACAAAATACTTTCAATTGCTAACGTTATGCACATTTATATATTCATGTTGTACATGCATGTATTATTAGAAATATTTACCACGTGTCTCAAACTTTACACTCGGTGCTGCCAGTGTTCCATCTTGCTGAACTTTCCTGGATATATGCTAAGAGAATGGAAGAGCGAGGCGGTAGATAGAAAGTCAAATTCACACCATAAGGTTGAAAAATATAATACACCCTCAGGTTCCAGCACATGCATTCTATCTTTATCATCTTGATTTCATAAAATTCAGTACAAAGTTTGGTTTGAGTTGATTGACTTTATTGGTGATTGTAACGATTCTGTGCCTCTGTGCTCTGGCAACCTTTGTACAGTTCAGTTTTCTGTCAGCTTTGGCAGAATGCTTGGGGGAACTTTGTATTTCAAACCGCTCGCTTCATCAAGTCAACATACATTAATGGGAATAGGCTTTTTCTGAATATTATTACTGAATATTAATATTACTGAAAAGAACAGTTTATTACATCAATTTTTGTAATATTGCTAGCAACTTTCAACTGCCATAAACTATGCCTGAATATTTTCTTTTCGATTTGTCAGGACAGGACAGTTTTCGTCTGGTAAAACACACACAATTCCAACTTTCTATCGGTTCTTTTTATCTTATGTGCAAGGCTCAGTGCGATCTACAATTTTGCATAAAGGTATAAAGTGTGCTGATTCTGTCATGCACCATCACCACCCTACAAAGATAACATATACAGGGGCAGGAGGTAGCCTTGTGGATAAGCGTTGGATCTCGCACTTGTAAGTCCTCGGTTCTCCGTGATAACATCATTCTATTCAATAGAAAGTGATGCCAACGGGCCTAAACCTATTCTTTAGAAGAAATATAGCATAATTTTGTGAGCCTCTAAATATGTACTGATTCTGTCTTCATGCAGGCAGACAGTCTGAAAGTTGCACCATCACTTTAAGGCAAAATCTATACCCCTGGCAGGTGTGATCTTCTGTACGCGTGTGTGTGTATCCTGCAATGCACGCATTCAGTCTTAAATAAAAATCATAAACAAATAAAATTTATTTAACATGAGTTGTACAGCTAGTTATAATAACTAATACAAGGCACTTCCCATGGCTCGGATGGCGGCGTTCGGTAGGGGTTGGTGGAATAAGAGGAAAACCATCGACCCTGGGCGGGCCTCTACAACCCTCTCTCTTGGCAACACCGGAGATAAAACCTTGGAGAGAGCCGAGAGTTTTACTACTACACTGTGTTTTTCATTATATTGAAAGAGACATAATGTTCAAATACTTAAATTAACATATAAATGTATTTTAATTTTTTGCACTGTATTCAACAAATATGTTTTACTGTTCGATGTGTTGGTAAAAAGGCATTTTCAATACCAACAAAACTAAAATTCATTACAGTCCGTGACAGATTTAAAACCCTTATAAAGGAATTTCCCGCCCCCCCCCCCCCAAAAAAAAATCGAAACAGTTCACTTGCAGTGCATTCTAGGACAAATTTAACCGGATGTGTTTGTATTTTATAATTCAGTGGCCATCTCGGTCACCATTTGGATTTTGACCAAGATAGGATGAATTCAGTTTAGCCCCATATATGAAAAGATTGAGAATGGTCTTGACAGTTTTTATGCTAAGTTTCATTTTTTGCACAATTCTTCCAAATATGAGAGCTAAACCGCTGGACTATATACAAAATTGGCAATATTTTATACTAAGTTAAAATATATTTAATACACAAAACAAAAACTAAGAATCTTTTTGCGCAATATTTTAAACCAAATAAAGAATCAATGGGGATGGTTCAGCCCACTGGGTCCAACAACACAAGAGCTCAAACGGTAAGAGCACCCCTACCAGGATGTGTCCAGTTTATCACGGTGTTGATAACATTGTTCTACGATTTGAATCATGGTAAACAATACCTCCGGGTGCGCACGTTATGACAGGCAGCTTGTCAGTGAGTCATAGTTATATCCCTGTCAGAAGATAACCATGGAACCACGTGGCCAGATTAAGGACGATCTGGGCACACGAGAGAGAGAGAGAGAGAGAGAGAGAGAGAGAGAGAGGAGAGAGAGAGAGAGAGAGAGAGAGAGAGAGAGGAAGAGAGAGAGAGAGAGAGAGAGAGAGAGAGAGAGAGAGAGAGAGAGGGGGGGCATGAAAATGACTATAACTCTATCAAAGGAATTAGAGAAATTCCATTTGTTAGTATAAAAAACTGGAACAATAATTTTTACATGAATGCATGAATACGTACATAGTCGATACAACGGTAGCCGTGAATAAACGACTCAGTAGGCCTTTATATTGGGCTGGTAAACCTAACTTGATTCGTGATACAAGCCTTACGGAGGAATGTACTTCAAAGGTCATACATAATGTTTCATCGATATCGTGGTAAAAAGGCGATATTTTTTACATTAGGCTTACAATGATGAATAAACACAAAAAAAATACATATGAACTCACAAACGAATCTGAAAATCCGTCTCTATGGTAAGGAGTCATTTCTTGTATCGTGTACAAGTTGAATGCCAGCCAGTAACCAGTTCGAGCCGTGCTTGTACACATGCGATCAGAAATTCAACAAACATGCAGAGAGATTTACCAATATACGAGGTTAAACATTTGTTCTCGCTCATGTTTGGTGTAGTTAAAGTATACTAAAATCGTCAGCGTACTTGTAGGTCAGGAGGCGTTGAAAAAAATTTGCATAATGACAGAGCATTAGAGTGCGGTCCTCGATGCAAGATGTAAAGGCACTATGACGCTGGTCGTAGACTCTCTAATGTCAGAGGGGAGAAATGGCGCTAACACAAGGGATGTGGTTACAAGGCAGGTGAACACACCTTGGCAATTAAAGGCATAATGATTAAAAATATTGATTGGTAATGATTGCATGTACAAGAATAAAACTGGTGCTATACTAATCAATGGTAACATTTAGAACCCCTTATCGTGAGAATAATAGTACAGAGAAAGTGTAGGAATTAAGAGGCCTGGATTTGTACAACCGTCATTAATTATAGTTGATAAACCGGAACGTTTTTATCAATATGATTTATTATGATAAGGAAGACTTCTCTCAATAGCTTGCACCCAGATCCCTCTAAACCTAAAAAACTTCTTCCACTATCACGGTCAATCAGTGTTCCCTGGACCTCAAAAGAACAGACGCAGGACGAACAAAGCACGTGTACAGGCGAGGCATCACAAGGTATGTAAAATGACAGTATATTTTCTTTCTTCATATAGAGCAGAGGTGACATGTGAACATTTTATGTATTTACACTCTTTTATTGATTCACCGCCTTTGTGTAAATTTACCAAATTAAATGTACGTATAAAAAATAAATGATTTAATGATAAATAGCACCCCTAACTATTCGAACATACATAAAACGGTGTTAAGATCATAATTCGAGATGTAAATTAAACAGTTGAACTATGCCTTTAATTATTCGAACACTGCAAGTTTATATGATAAATCAATGTACAATAAAAACCTATATTGGTTGAATTAAAACTTAAGGTCATAACCTTACCTTTAAGTGAGATAGCAAGATCAAAGATTAGCATAAAATAGTAATAAAAAACTTAATACACTCGTAAAATAATTAAGTCTTTAATAATTGTTTAAGAGTAGTTGTATATTAATTTACTTCTTGCCGTGTCTGACTGTATACTTGACATGCACGGTTTTTTTAAGGAATAAAGGAAAATGACACATGCCATCTTACAGTGTTGTTACACATGGTCGTGCTAGGTCTGTATGGTAAAAACGCCCTTTTAATTTCATCCGAAATAAATATACTTGAAAATTTGAAAAAAGTTTTTTTTTAACGATTAACCGTTACATTTAATCCAAGTGTATATCATTTAATCATTGTTTCAGGTAATATCATCAAGAGTATATACCTTCTGAGAATATATTAATAATACTGTAAGATTAATATATAATATTCAGACTTCTTCACGGTAAAGTGTACTGAAGTCGAATCGTAAGTGGCTGCGGTCTTCTCTCTACCTCTGTAATGATGCTCTGTCACTGTGCACACCTGCTTTGTTACTGTTCAACTTATCATGACATTGCTCAGGACAAATACACGTCAATCAAAATATTAATATCAGAGAAAAAAAGAGGACACTGTCACAGCCGCGGCCAAAGTCTGGTCTGTTATTAATAACTAACTGATTTTGCAGACCATAGTTCTCGGAAGTTAACCATATTGCTCAGTATGAGGGCTGTTCCTGATATCACAAGTTGAGAGGCAGAAGGCGGTCCCCGGCAACCAGGTGGGCGACATTCCGCGTTCTCTTAAGGTACTGCATTTTTTCATGATCTTACCTGTATTCACGTCATTTGTCTTCCCATATATCTTTGGTGAATCCTATACTGTGAGCAAATTAAATATATTTTATAACTGGTTTTACTGATTTTATTGCTGCATATATTGTTACAACTACTAGTACTGCAAAACCCACTTCCCCTTCCACTACTTACCTACTACTCACAACAAATTAAAAAATTCAATGTAAAACTAAAAACTATACTTATCTTTTTAATTGGGGAAAATGTATTTAGCAATAATAATAATAATAATAATAATATCTGTGTTGTAGAACAAGGAGAAAACACATAATTCACCATGGGTTCTCTGTCCGGCTTTTACTCCATGGCAAACGGCTTCCTGGCCTTGATTCAGCCTAACACCGTAGATCAGCTGGTAGACGCCCTCAACATCCGACTCAGTCCACCGAGCTGGAACTCGAATTATGAAGCTCTGGGGATGTACGCCATTGGTTACGGGGTGTGTATTGTCATTGGGTTGCTGTTCGTGCTGCTGATGCCGCTGATTGGATGCTGCACGTGCTGCTGCCGCTGCTGTAACTGTTGCTGTGGTAAGAGGATCACCAGGCCGTCTACCCGATGTCAGCGTGTCGGGTACGGCGCCGTGGTGTTCACGCTCTCCGTCATGGTCCTAGCCGCCATGGCCGGAGGTCTCTCAATGAACAGCGCGCTGGATGACGAAACAACCGGCGGTAAAGGGGTAGATAGCATAATTGGCGCATTCAACCATCTTGATGCGTATAGAAAAAGCTTCTTAGATGAAGTGCAAGTTAATTTATTCGACAGATTCAATTCAACGAAGCTGCAGGTTTTTGACGTCATAGACGTCGTGCCGCAAGCAGCCGTTGAGAAATTGGGGGAAGTGACGCAGGCAGGGCCGCTTCTTCAAGGGATGAATTTTACAGTAAACGGTTTGCCGGATTTGAACAGAAATCTTAAACAGATGGATGAATCACGGGATAAGTTGATCCGTAACGTCTCAGGGCTGGAGGCCACGCTGACAGTTGTAAGAGCAAATCTAACCAATCAACTGAGTTCTTGTTTTTCACCGGCATGTAACGGTGTTATAGGTCGCATAAGTAATCTTACAACAGTAGCCAACTTTAGTCAATCCACCTCCGTTACAGCAACCCAACTTGTAGTCGAGGCTAGCATCAACAGCAGCCTGCTTTCTGCCGTTCAGAGGTCCCTTGAAGAAATGACAAACCTGACTAACAATGTCAACAACGCAGCGAGAGGAACCATCAACCAGATAAAGAACCAAACGAACCAACTTCATCGTCAGCTTGATACCCAAGGCGGGCAGGTGATGCGGTCGATACGGAACATATCCTTCAAAGAAATCTCTCGGCAGATCAACAACCCTCAGACACGGGACACGATCAGGTTTGTCGGGTCTCTCCGCACCTACGCCTTCATTGGACTTCTTGGCATCATAGGAGTTATAGTCGGGTTGAATGTGCTGGCTCTCCTTTTCGGATGCTTGTGCAAAGCCCCAAAGAAATGGAATGGGAACCCCTGCTGCACCACTAAGCGTCCCGCCGGGATGCTGGTAGCGTCAACCTTCTTCATTTTCATCTTCTCCTGGTTGTGGATGCTGATTACCATGGTAACGTTCCTGGTGGGTGGGGCGCTGAGAAACGAAGTGTGCCGGTACTTGGTCTTGTCGCCGGAAGTTGGCCCTTCTGTTACTCGGGTTGACAACATGTTAGGACAATATTTGCAGCGTCAACTGCGTATGAACACAACGGTTAGTCTGCTTAATATTACAGAATCCTGTCGACGGAACCATTCTCTGTACCAAGCTATCAACATGGAATCCATGGGACTAAACATCGATCAGTTGTTGGACCTCAGACGATATGGGATTGATAAAAACATCGGACGTCTCAGCAACATCAGTATCTCAATCGGAAACATAACTCTCATTACCCCAGAGATGAACAATACACTGTACAACCTGTCTCAGGCGGTGAAACAAATAGACTTTGCAAGTTATGAAAATGAACTCGGCAGACCTGTCACAAAAACGAACCTTACAAACTTTGCTGAAAATCTCTCCAATCTACCACCTCCTGAAAAACAAAGGACGAAACCCATGGCTGATCTACTGAGGCAGCTTCAACAGAATGACGTAGGTTGGATCAGACAAGAGAGGAATCGTTTAAGTAGAGCGACAGGGGAAGCTAAAGAATACGCCGACAATGTTCCTATTGCGCAAATCGCTCAGAACCTGTCTCGGTCCCAAGATAACCTGAACGCGGAGGGTAGTAGCATCATGCGGAGTATAATGAACGGCACGGCACACGGGATCTGGAACATCTTGACCAATTTTACCAGCTCTCTGGCTAGCAGTGTCCGCTATAACATGGGCCGGTGTCATTCCGTTTACCTTGGTATTACTACAGTCATCACCGTGCCCTGTGTCCATCTGCTCAACCCATTTAATGGAATCTGGTTCGCACTCGGTTGGTGCCTCTTCTTCATGGTTCCCATGGTGATTTTCAACCTCAAGTTGGCAGGGGTGTACCGCCGACCTCCGGTCAAGACAGTGGACCCGATATAATATGTACACTCAGGTAAGATAATATACACGCAGAACATCTGGTCTTTTATATTTCGCTAATCTGTCTTCTGTACAGTTCCGGTTTTGGAATCTTCTTAAAACAAGTTTAATTAATCTCAGGATTACTGCCCGTTTTGGGCCGTTTATGGGATGGTGATGTGTTGTATTCTTCAAGTGTCTGTTGTATCCTTATCATTGTTATATTCTGAACATATTAAACATTTGCTTTTTATGGTAAATTCAAATAGGAAATTGTGACAAAAAATCGGTATCTTGTTGTCTCACTCAACACATTATTAGTAATTACTCCAAACCCAGTGTGGTCTTTGCCACTGTGGAAAGATGTAGCCCAGGGATTAAAGCATAAGATGTAGGTGACGGAAAGCTAAATCTGATATCATGAAAGATTAACACAATTAACGTCACATATCGCTCTAATGCAAAAGACTATGCTTTTAGGATTTTTTCTAGTTCTTATCAGAGTTAAAAACCCGAGGATAACTACATTTTGTATTTCAGTATTCATGAACTTATTGCATGCAATGAATTTTTGCATATTAACTTTATCAATTACATCATCCCTCCATGACTCAGTAAATGAGTGAGTGGATCCGTGAAACAGTCAATCAATGAAAACCCTGAAAACTTTTAATTATTTACCTTTTTACTTTCAGTTGCATTAAAAAAGCAAGAAACGAAAAAAAGGGAATATTACGATTATAGTTAGGCAATCTTGAAGTGAATATAGATAGGAAATGGCGCTACAGTTAGCCAGTAGGTGAAAAAAAAACACGCCGTGCCATAGAAAGATAATTTTGTTAATACAACATGGATTAAGCAATAATAATTTTACGCAAATGACCTATATGTAAAGTTATTGAATATGAGGAGTGATGGGCTTTTTGGCTTAACAGGTGTGTAATGGTATGTGTGTCGTAACCTTAATAAAACCACATATCTTTCCTTTATAGTTCAGAAACTTGCATGAATAAATATGATACCCAAGATAAGATACTACGGCGAGGTAAAATTTAGGATCCCATTATAATAAGAAAGGTCGTGTGACAGATTTGTAGACGAGTTGAGAGGAGATCACGTGACTATTGTTACAGATGCCCGTTTTATTGTGAGCTGTTGACACGTCTCTTTTATTGTGCGCTGTTGACATTCTGATTCGTGTTTGGCTCAAGCCCTGGCGTTGCTATGCTACGGCGTTCCTTGTTCTAGCTGGCCGGTTGCGGCCCACGTGTAAACACAGGGGCATGCTAGTGTGGGGCTCTCACGCCTGGCCGGGCCGGGCCGGCTCACGTGTGAATCTTGACATGTGGAGACACAGCGTTCATGTTCTGGATGTTTCCTGTAACGCCTGTGTAATGTGTATTATATATTGTTCTTTAGATTGTTCGGGAAATGGAAAGTTCTCGGCTTGAGATGAGAAGCTATAAGTAAGGGGCTGTTTTTTAGAGCCAAGGAGAGAGGAGAGAAATATTCCAGCGGACTTCCAGTGTAAGTCAGTTGTGGACCTTTTCCGGCAAGTGCGGCAATTATAGATTTTCTTCTAAATTTGTGACGGATCTTATATAGTCTTCAGTTTGCTTTCGGGATTATAACAAGAACTTCACTTTGGGATTACAACTGATTGATTTTGTGAAGGAACTGGGCTGTTATTCTCTGAGAAGATTTATGTGAACTGTTCATCTGGGTTGTACGTTATAAAGGACTTGTTATCGCTGTGCCAGTGGTGGTATCCAGGTACTCTACACTTTATTTATATACTTGTATTGATTTGCTGTTGTACTGTTGTTACACTGTGAAATTGTATTGATTTAGTGTATTTTAATGTTAGGACTGTTTTAAGAATAAAATTATAATTATTTGTTAACAAAAAACCACTGACTTCTGTATTCATTCCCCTAGACATTTCACGCTGCCTAGTGTTACAGAATCTGATTTTTCTTTATCTCCATTACAAAATTTATGTTCGTCACGACTACGTGATCTGTTGATATTAGGTTCCGTAACACTATACCTGTCTTCTGTTCTGTACCCCTGCCATTGTCTGGTATTTATATAGCTTTCTTCACCAATATCTATATACCTTAAGCTATACATGTACTTTAAGCTGTCTAGATTTCAGATTTCCTCAAGTTCGGTACAACGATTGAGCCAAAATTGAGTAAATTTGAATATGTTCACTGCATTCTAATACAATGGTAAAGAGTGTAAAAATGTAAATTACCCAATTAGAAATAAATCAATGACATAATTGTAAATAATTCTCTTTCTCTGCGTCCAAAAGTGGTTGGTCGGCGGCCCCTATAGCCCCGCTGTTTCACTTCGCATGTTCACGTGAAAAGAAAGCTTTTATCAGATAAAGCACAGTTCATGTCAAGATTTTTTTTATGTGAACGACAGCGCATCATATAGCTTGTCGGTATTTCTGATTTTTATCGCTCTGTCTGTCAGTCTGAATATTAATATGATGATATAAGTGTCAACACGATACATGTTTATACACCTACACTTTAATGTACATGAAGATGATTGATTAACCGATAAAGTGGTTCTTTCAACTGAAATCTGCGGGAGTCATGACCCAGTGTGTACTATAAACACGAGGGCACGAAGTGCAAACTATCACAAACAGGGCTTCTCGCGAACATAGTTACACAAAATATATTTCTAGTGTTTGTTCTTGTCACTTAGTTATCTGATAAATTATCCGTATATTTGTATAAACCGTGCTTTTATGGAACGAGAATGGATACCTGGTCTTCCTGGTTAATATTCATTAACGTGAAAAGTCCTGATCTTTGGTTCGACTACAGTAATTAGTTAGGCCAGCTTGGTTGAATGTTAAAACAAGGGTTATGACACCATTTCCTCAGAAACAAGAGACAAGTAAAAGGACATGTACTGTTGATTGGACAGATGTTTAGGTGTCTATCGAAGTAAAGGTTAATCTTTGTTGCCTCCGCTAGGACGGTATGCGTTCTTTCCGTGTTTGTGTGTGTCTGTGTATATTGTTCGTTCCGTGTTTGTGTGTGTCTGTGTATATTGTTCGTTCCGTGTTTGTGTGTGTCTGTGTATATGTGCAACTCTCACGCAGTCATGGGCGGAATCTCATTAACTTTTTAGGCCAATGGCCCGATAGGAATGGCCTAATGAAGAATCGATTAGATTTTGGTGTGGATCCCGCTCATTATCTAGATCCAGGAACGTCACCAAGGCCTTTTCACAAATGCAAAGTTACTTCTGCAAGAATGAACCTGAAAAAAATGGACCGAATAAGTGAACTGAGAGGCTTGCATTCGTTAGAAAGCAGATTTCATTTCTAGTTTATTTATAAATTTCTTTACACTTTGAATTCATTTCACTTCTGAGTAAAGTGGCAGATGAATATATAAAATAGCATATGACTTGATCGAGCGTGTGTGCTCATTTTGCACCTGACAATACTTTACCGTTTGATGTACGACCGACCTTAGACCTGCTTATATTATTGATGTTGTCACTGAGTGTCCATTATGACTGTAATAGGTGTTCTTATGTTTATGGTTAACTTCTTTAAAGTTAACGATAACGTGTTGTAGTTAGATTTATTCATAAATATACCAATCATATCATAAACTTGTCATCATAGGCACGTTTACCAGTGACTTATGGTTATTGTACGTACATAAAGAGCCATTTTAACGCGAGTATATGGGGAACACACGTCACATTGATCAAGATATAGCTCATACATATATATTTACTATAGCGTGCCCGTTACCAAGGGTGATCCTTCTTCAAGTGCAGGAATAAGGACCGTTTGAGTATTTGGGCTTCTGTATAAATTTGCAAAATTCGGCTATAGACCCATTGATTAATAATAAACTTATACATTTATATGATGCTGTATAAAATTAATAGCTTAACCCGGGGCAGGTAAGGGTTGATTTTATCCAGTAAAAAATAAATTTTTATAAAATGTCAAATGACTGTCCGGCGTTATCTGTATACATACAGTGCACGCACGTTTTATATAAAAATCAGGCAGATAGAAGCAACCAAACATGTTTCAATAAAAAAATATGACAAAATATTTTTTCCATGATAAAATAAATATGATTTTTAGTTAATCTTAATCAGTTTTGGGTCATTTAATTTTTCTGATACAAAGCACTTTATTCACCGGGATCACATTGGCGTTGAGAGGACCATACTAGTCTTGTTTATATCTTAATACAGAGTAACTTTGTAATTTTCTCGCGATATTTTCTCTGGTAAAACAATAAAATCTAGATTCCACCCTTGAACAGTCAGTTTCTAATAGAATTCTCAATCCATTGCTATAATAGACCACTGTGTATTTCACTTGGTCCTTTTTTTTTTATTTACAGAGGACAAGACACGGCTGAATGAAAGTATATCTCATGATATCAATCTACCACGGCAGACGACATCGGAAGCCCGTGACCAAAGTTGACTTGTTCACCGTGTGATTTTTCGGTATTAGTTATTTAGTGTCAGAATTATTATTTGTTATAAGTACAAACATGTGACCCTGCAGATAAATCATCTCAGGATCCAGATATTATGTTCGTTAACATATACTAGTAATTTCATTTCAACAATTAACGTCTACAAAATAGTCTTTAATTTTGCTTTGAAATGTTGACTATACAGGGAAGGTTAAGTCCCGTTCCCACTTTCACGGATTTGACGCCGAATCGCCACGAACTGACATCAATCAATTCGTAGTTACTTCGGTGGGTTGTCGTAGATGATGTCTTGAACATTCGGCAATGTTCATAGCGAGATCTTGAGCGCTCAGATTTCATGGCGCTATTTTTGAAATGTTTAAAACTTAAGCTTTGTCGTCACAAGTCGTAGCTAAGTCGTAACAGTTTCTTGGTTAGTCGTATAAGAGTCTTCATAATTCGTGTTCATTCGTGGTACAAAACAATGTCACGAATATTCACGAAGAACCACGACATTGGAACGACTTAAACACGACTACAATACGACTACAAGAAGAACCTCTCCAGAGAGAGTCACGTTCATAAAGCCCCCTTCCAACTTTTTTTAACTTCTTACAAACAAATGAGTATAAAGGTTTAGAAGTAAGAACACTATGTAGATTTGCAAATTTGTTTTAAAGAAGATTTGTATTGTGGTTATTGGTTCCTACTAAATTTGAACTAAAAATTGAAGAAGCTGAATCAAATTACGTTTTCTTTGTAATTTGTAACTTCTTTGTAAACAAATGGAAAAGTTTTTGCAGTAAGTAAACCATGTAGATTTGTAAGTTTGTTTTAAAGAAAATTTTAAAGAATGTATTATGGATATTGGTCGAAAAAAAATAAATTTGAATAAAAAAAGTTTAAAGAAGCTGAATATATTATACAGTTTCGTCATACTTTAACATACAGTCAATATAATAAATTATGAATTTCCAATTTTATTATTTGAGAATAATACTGAGCCTTACACAAATTGATATCAAAAGAATTATCTTATATCAAATTGAGAGCTGAATCAATTAGATATTTTAACGAATATTATTAGAATACAGATATTTTACATTCGATTAAGGCGGTCTTCTGTCTGGACTTAAAGAAGCGGACGTCGTATTTGCAACCATAAAAATAAGCTGTTATTGTTTAACTACTCAAATCAAATGAGAAATATATTATCAATGTTTTAAACTGGATAACTTTTGTCAAATTAAAATAACTGGAGAAGTTAATTAAAGTGTTGTTATGGTGTCCTTTTACTAATATCTTCTTCTTTTTGACATTACAATAGCTTTATATCACATATATAGCTATCTAACAATCCAGTATATTGTTAATATGTTGGTCTAGGACACACTTCTATCTTTTTCATATTCTAGTAATTTTTCGAACATAACAGTCGTCATCTTCATTTTCATTTTTCAATGGACTTGAGATTTATAGACTCGGCCTGATGTCGAGTCCAAGTCCCAGTCATTGACTCTCGAGTCCCATTCTGGAAAAAGTTAGCAAAAGTCCGAGTTGGATTTCTCACTGCTTTATCTCATTTCAAGATTCAGGACAGCCACGGCCAGTATCAGCATTTCGTTTAGAGGGCAGCTGCAACTATGAGTTATGTAAGTAACAAAATAACCTTTCCGGCGATGGCGTAGCAAAATTGAATGATTGTAGGAGCATCGTCCAAAAGTCGCCGATCCATCTCATACCGGTATCTTTTTTCTTAAAGAAATTGTGTACCCTCGAAAGTATGGAAAGATTGGTCGCGGAAAAAAATAATACAATGAAAGCGCATTTACAAAAATGGAAAGCCATTAATCTGCCGATTTATTTAATTTTCTTTTTGGAAGAAATACCTTATCTTTGTGGACACTTTGTCGTTATTGCATGCATGTAGATGTTTGTATTTAGAGTTACCGGAGATGTCAATGATGAAAATGATAATAATAAAAAAACCTAGTATACAGTATTCTGACACAACTTTCGAAAAAAATACCGGTATCTTTGACGTCTTAACGGAGTCGTGAACATTCTTAAAAGTGTCGTATCATATCGTGCTGGCTTCGTGTCACGGTCGTAGCAAATCGTACTGGCATCGTACTTCTCTCTTACAACATCGTCCTAGTAATGGAATTTTAATCATTTGACAGGCAGATTGGCCACGAATCGCCACTAATTCAACATCGTGGCGATTCGGCGTCATTTCGTGAAAGTGGGAATGGGGCTTTAAGACACCTTGTGGCAAACGGTGATTATCTTTATGTTTACAGCTTGTACCATCAATATATATATGTGTGTGTGTGTGTGTGTGTGTGTGAGGGTGTGTGTGTGTGTGTATATATTTATATATTTATGTATATTTTTATGTGTGTTATTCGTACCCATCCGATTAACCATCCAACACTATATCATTTATATAACGTACAAATTAGTATTCATACTGTTTTGCCACCGTCACATACTGACAGAAATGTGAGCATTCATCTATTAAAGGATAAAAATAATACCAAATGTACAATATCTACGCATAGGTCCTGTAAGCTTATGCCAAGGATGTATGCACCGATCGGTTGATTTTATGCACTTAGTGAAAATTATATATTTTTATGTTGTGGGGGTTCTTGACACTACGTCATTGAAGGTATACTTAGTTTATCATTCTAAATATACTCTCATTATAGATCAGAATTAAAATATACTTCGATACACACGAGTATGTGTACTTACATAATATAAAGTAGAAATGAGAAAAAGAGTACTCACTATATTTATAAGAATATAAGGGTTTCAGGTGATGCTCTTTATATTTACCTTTCATTAAGTGTATGCGTTAACAAAAGTGTATACATGTATAGTTATGTGTATCGTAATCATATACCGTATACACACTGCAGATACAATTTACAGGCTAGCTTGTCACATGCGTGGATTCAGAATTTGTCATACGTTTTGTATTTTAGTAGAATTATAGGTTAACCAACTGTCCAACGAATCATTATTAGAAATAATGTTTTATGAATGGCTGATTTTTAGCTCAGCTGACTGTAAATCATCTGAGCTATAGCGATCACCCATTGTCCGGCGTCCGTCCGGCCGTCCGGCTGGCCGCCCGTCCGTCCGTTAACAGGGCTCAAATCGTAACCTTTAGACCTAGAAACTTCTAACTGAACATCCTGGGAGGTCCTGGGCAAATCTTTGGAAAATGAAATTAGGTCATGGTGACCTATATCTTGTGACCTACGGGCCAAAACACGATTTTGAGCACCCAGACAGTCAGACGGGGCACAAATTGTACCCATTAGGCCTAGAAACCTCTAACCTGACATTTTGGGAGATCCTGGGCAAATGTCCTTGGAAACCTGAAACTAGGTCTCTGTGACCTATATTCTGCGACCTGAGGGGAACATATGTCATATGAGCACCGTTAATGTCAGATTGGGACAAATCGTATCTGTAAGGGTTACAATGTTCCAACACAATATCCAGGGAGTTTCTAGGCAAATCTCCTTGGAAACCTGAAATTAGGTCATGGTGACCTATATTGTGTGACCTATGGGCTAAAAAATGGTTTTGCGCACCCATACAGACAGAGCACAAATTGTATCCATAAGCTCTAGACTCTTCTAACATGACATTCAGTGAAATCCTTGGCAATTCTCCTTGGAAACCTGAAATTGGATCATGGAGACCTATATTCTGCTAGCTATGGACCAGAAACATGATTTTGAGCACCCAGAGAAACAGGGTACAAATTGTATCTATTTTCCTTGGAACCCTCTATTGTGAAATCCAGGGGGGTCCTGGGCAGGTCTCCTATGATCCTGAAATTTTTATTTTCTGTCCAATTTTTCAACACTGTAACTTTAGCCATAGGCTATTCTTACAGACAATATATAACATTAATAAAAAACATGATAAATCAGTCAAAATTAGCTGAGCGTCATGGCCCATGGGCCACTTGTTTATTTATATTAATCATGTAAAAATTATGCGTCTTGAGGTGTCAATCAATAAACTATTTTCAAATTTCTATTTAATTAAAAAGCAAGCTCTTCAAAGGGTGTGTTTCTGTACAAAAAACATGAAGTTATGAACCCCACGGATTCAACAGTTACCTGCACTCATGTTCCTACAAAGGTCAATACTCCAAATATATTTTTGTACTGAATGAAATAAGATGTAAAATAATGACATTATACCTGAAACGATGATTTTATGGATGGTAATTATCTGTGATAACCTGAATAATGGTGATAATTTAGAGTCGCCTCTTTGTTAATTCTTTTTGTCATGTATGCTATTATATACAATGTGTTATATTCATCGGGGAACTCTTTTAACCATTGAGATATGAAATATGAATACTCTGTAGCTAATCCTAAATGATTGATTAATTTAGATTATATATATATATATATATATATATATATAATATTTGACACATTCACTCATTTATATTTACATTTTACTCATGTTACCTTTAATGAGAAATCAATTGTATGGTCACATTTCATTTGGGAGATTAAATTATGCTATATTTGCAATATGTTGAGCAGTATATGCCGATATAACATTCGTCCTGCACATATACTTTTGCAGTTCGACTGTTTCCATATTACATGCAGGCAGTTTTAGGAAACGTTTCGGTATATTGTTAACTATCACTGACGTTTCTTGTGTAAATTGTGTCAAATGCAATGAATATAAAAGTTGGGATTGGTAACATTGGTGAAGGGAATGGTAATTTTGATGATTGTCCAAGAACTATGATTCAGTTAAGTAAGTCAGGATGTTATGTTGTGTGATCATTACCACAATACTGGATTAAGGTTGTGTATTATACATCTAGTTTTCTGCAAAAAATAGTATGTAAGTTTGTAGGTAAGATGTTTATCATATCTTGCCACAGAGAGATAAGAGGTGTGCCTTAAGACAATACATACCAAATACAAAGAAGACAATTCCCCGTTTACCCTAACAATATTCTGCCATGTCAGATCTCCCGTACCTTTTTCATGAAAAGCTGTTGCAGCCATTGTCCTGTTTTATGTCTACTGTATACGATCGCAGCTATGCGTTTATTGTTAGAATGTTGTGTAAAGTTATTGTGGTAAAATAAATATCGCTTCAGCTTTACAGATTGTATTCTGTTTTAGTATAATATTTGGCACAAATATATATTATATTTTGTCTGTTTGCACGTTGAGTAACTAGCGAGTAGTATATTTGTATAATGACTGGTCCACTTGTCAGTATATAGAATGTGGAGAGCCATCTGAAATATGGCAGAGTGCAGTATGCTCCCAATATAACCTTTCTTTGAACTTCTATAATTTCTCCTGCAATTTTCTTTTCCCTGTTTGTATTCAGAAATAAATGATTTATTTTCTATATTTATCCCTGAAAAATACAATTTTGTGGAACACTCATTTGTTTTAATTGTCATTATTGGTTACCTGGAGAGCAAACTGACAAAAATTATATATAAAAAGCAATATTAAAGTAAAAGTGCCGTAACAAACTTTACACCGTCCCTGATTTCGCCGCCGTCATAAATATATGGAAATATAACTAGTTTGATATTTTAAATCACGTATTTCAGTCTGTGGCTAGAATCCACTGTCCTTCTGCTAAATTTTCAAATAGCCCCGGTATTCTTGCAGTTGTTAATTTAAACAACTAAAAATAAGGAAATACTACTTTTTTTCTGACACTCGCTATATATTGTAACACGAATTCCTTATCTGTATGTTGGCTCAGCCCTTGCAACCATTGGTATAGTTTTCCTTTATTAAATCCATGTAATTTTAGATAAAATAGAAATTGTCATTCTATGGAATGCATGCCTCTGCCATGTGTATGTGTGTGTGTGTGGGGGGGGGGGGGTCCCTTTTGTGGGACCTGGACATATTCCCAGGTTCATTCGTTCATAAATATCAGTAAATATGCGATTATTCCTTGATGAGAATGTCGACATTCCTCAATCCGAATCGATTCTTCATTGGCCTATATCCAAAATTCCCAGGAATTTTCATGAGTTTCATGAACATACACACAAGCATACACACAAGCACTCACGCACGCACATGAAAGGGGATGAACGCATACACTCCAGGCGGAGCCAATAATTACCATCAGATGTCACTGATAACGATAAATTTGCTTGAAGTTGATATTGAAATGAGCCTTCTCTTGCCAATGTTGAAATGAGACTAACGTAAATGCGTAATATTATCATCATATTGTCACATGCGCATTCGTCAGCTTCAGTACAGCTCCTCAGGCCAACAATTTTACAGTCGATATCCTATTAATTTACAAATAATAAATTGTTATATATTATTACAAATGATTAAATTTTTCTTTTATGCCAAGCTTAGCTGTATGAATGTAAACATTTCCCTAATCACAGACCTATGATAAAAAAATTCATTTATTTAACTTAGGCCCCTTAAAGGTACTCACTCACCTACCTTTTGTACAAAAATTAATGTGATTTTTGGCTTCCTCTGTGTATATATTTATAATCTAAGGTTGATTTTGGTTGTGAAAAGTTCTTATAACGGCTTCATTAGAGTTGTATGAACTTGTTTAACAACAACATGTTTGTAAACACAGCAATGTTGACAAACATGAAAAGAATATGTAACCTAAGGTGGCAGGTTGCAAAGGTAGAGAGGTCATTTGTTTCAAAAGCTCCATTTGCAAAGCTCCGGCTTATCTGACTTGCTGCCAGCTGCCCTTGTTGAATCTGTTTTGATTATTTTGGCGGACTCCACAGATAATGAACACGTTGATATAAACAAAAACAAACAGCCTGTATACCGTGATATCATCGTTTACTGGCGTTTTTTTTTATAAAAGCTCCAAGAGATAACATTTAGTTATCAAGGTCAGATAGGTGAATGGGTCCCTTTAAAGCCTTTCGGCTAGTTTTTTTTCTCCCCTATACAAACATGGCAATTCGTCAAAAGACTCGTTCACGCGTTGAATAAACACACGCACACCTGATCATGCCATTAAACCTGCCAAAACATGTACAGTATCGTGTTTGAATCGCGTCATACCCGGCCTGGTTCCTAGACACACGCTCCCCCTGATAAACATAATTTATGCGCGGGTCATGTGCCTTGCTTATCCATGACAACGAAGCCTGATCCTTGAAGACCAAGGCCTAGGAAGCGCGTGCTGCTCTTAACGCTCTTAACAGCTTCACAAATTGTTACTGCTGCTCTTTAGCTGACTGGAGCTGCTTGACAGGTCCACGGTATGTTCTACTTACAATGAGAAAAAGCACCCCGTGCACAAAACATGCAGACACTTTCGCTTTCCTTGTTCAAAACAGCTGATTGGACCGTAATATTATTTCTTAATGTGTCGTGTAGAAGAAACACAGGCCTGCTAGGTGCCCTCCTGCTGACACGTCTATTAAAACTTCTTAGCATCACCAACAGGTATTCTATGAGAGCGTGTCGGCTGATCAGCTGGTGTCTGTTTATATATCATGATATTGTGTGCCAGTAGAACAGTTAATCCAATTTCTGTGTATATGACAGAACCAGTCAGTACATTCCAGACGGTTTGGTGGTTGTCAAACATGTATTATAACAGAGAGAATAACATAATGGCCTACTTATATACATATAACATAAAGGCCTACTGATATACATATAACATAAAGGCCTACTGATATACATATTATAATATGTTTGCGGTACATTTTCTAAAAAATCCAGTAAAAGGGTTACCCGCTCATGTCATATTTGACGCTGCAGGAATATAACAGTTAACAGCTACACATCTACAGAGTCGTCTCCGATGTGCCCGATCTGACATCGGCTTGACTTCGATGACATAAAAAAATGGAGGATATCAGAGAGACTGAGTCATATTTGAACATGTTAAAAAATAAGTAGAATATATGTCACATCGGGACACATTGCAGGGGCGGATCCAGGATTATGGAATGGGTAGGGTCACACCGCCCAGGAAGACTGAAAAACAAAACAAAAAAAGGTCCTCTGGTCCGGGAAAGAGGGTCCGGGTTGTAATATTTGGTTTAAAACCCTGAAAAAAGGTTGTTTCGGCTCCAAAGGTTTTTTTTTTTGGGGGGGGGGGCGGCAGGACCCCCTTGACCCCACCACCCCTCCCGGATCCGCCACTGCATTGATGTATATCATGGTTGCCTCGGAACAACATCGGGATAACACCGGGCAGATATCGCGAGAGTACAATTGGACACGTGTTAACATCGGCGACGTGAAAGAAAAATTTCAATTAACGACAAAGTAATATCAAAACGTTTATATTACAATATCATATCTAATTAAAGTGACAATTTAATTTTATGGTTTCCTAGCAGACCAATTGTGGACATGCTGCTTTTGTAATTTTTCCAATAAAAAAATTATGCGATACATTTATTATGTCACATTTGAGAATTTGTTTGAAGCAAAGTTACAAATTTATTGCATTCCTATTTTGTTCAAAGGGAAAATATTTTATATATTTTTATATTTTTGTTTATGCCATAAAGTAAAATATGATATTGATATTCATTGTATTTAAATAACGATAAATATACTCTGTATTTGAATATGACGTCCTTTATGCGGCCAATGGGAGTGATATCACTTAAAGGAGAAAGCCAAGGAGCATGTATTTCGAGTTAAAATACAGCGTAACCTGCAGATATCATTGTCACTTCGGATATATTATGGGCATGTACCGGTTATATTCCATAAATTATATTTGTTTTCGGTAATGATATCCCGGTATATGGGTTGGCGATAAGTAAATCCAGGTTCAAAGTAGCTCTGTACAGGACAGTTGGTCTGGTGGAGGCGACCGTTCATGTTTAATGCGACGATATACAGTCGATCACTGCAGGTCAGTTTGTATATAAAAAAGCAAAATATGAAAACAACTAGCCTGCAAGGGAAATAAATTAAGATAAAAAAGGAATATAATACCAAATGGAGGTTATCGGGTTCGTTGATTAATGTTCTACCAGACAAAAGAAACAACTGGATCATGTACATTGAAATAATAGCAAGCAATCCAAAATTAAATGTTCTTCATCAAACGACTGAACCTGTTGAACCGGATTAAAGCTTTAATTATATTTTTTTCGAAAACACCGAAAAATAAGCATATACAGTTGTTTATTTAATGCTTATGCTGCTACGTGTAAACCTGACAGATGACAATCTCCTCTTCTGTAAATGCTCATGTATATGCTAATTGTATGCTATCCCTCTCTTTTTTCAGGAATTTATTCATGCAGGATGGCTGAGGCAGCTTCCCAAAACACAGCACCGCCCTCTGGTGGTCGACGACTTGGGGTTCATGAGATTATGTACCACAACATTGAGAAGCAATATGGCGGAAGCATTTATATACATATCGCTGTTATTGAATCATCTGCGTCTTTACCAGAAGAAGCAGTTAAAGAAGCGTGGGGTATTCTGTCGCGGAAACAGGAAGCTCTTCAGATGAGAATCGTTGAAGGTGAAAAGGGACCCTTGGATGTTAGCTTTCACCCAATGGAAACCCCCGAGAAAATTCCCTTCAGGGTCATCAAATTGGAAGCAACTGATTCCTGGATTTCTGTGTGTAATCCTAAAAATCAGGCTAAGCTTGTTGAGAGGAATGGACCTTTATGGGAGGTCCTGTATGCTCCACTTTACGAAAACACTAGTTCGAACCACACATCGTCCCAGTGCATCATGGTGTTCCGGATACACCACGCCATTGCAGATGCTAAGTGCGCTTTTGATGTTATCTACCGGCAATACCTTCCAATCCTCTCTGCCATCGTCAACAAGGGAGAGCCTGAAACTGTCGTGCCGTTTATCCCACTTTGCAAATCTTCAGATGAACTGTTTTTCTCAGAGAAAGTTCGCTCATCCGCAACACCATGGTACCTGAGAGCCGGTGTCAGTGCTTTTCGTTGGTATAACCGCAGATTTCAATCCGAAACCCTGAAGCTGGTATTTCCCGATGAAGCATGTGATGCAGCCCAAGCAAATATTGGGTTAATACCGGTGGTGTTTGATAAAGAACTCAGTAGTTCCGTCCTGAAATCAGCAAAAACACACGGCGTCACGGTACACAGTGTCTTACTGACCTCAGTAGGTATCGCTATGTGCCGCACTGCTAAGGAAGCAGGCATTAAATTGCCAAACAAGCTTAAACAAATGTGGCCAGTGGACACGCGCAAGTTTGTCCCGTTGGATACACCACATCCACTTGCATCTATCACAACAACAGGTGTCAGTGAATGTAAAAGAAAAGAAGACTTCCCGCAAGAAGAGTTCTGGAAACAAAGCAAGACGTTTTATAAAAGTATAAAGAAACAGCTTCCAGAATACAAGAATCCACTATACCTTAAAGTCATGAAGCACTTTCTGGGTGCTTCAGAAGGCAATCCCGCAGAAGTCATGGCAGAAGTCGGGTTTTCTGCAATAATCAACATTCTCAGTAACCTTGGCAACTGTGACGTAGGTCCGGAGCCATCAATGACCGACGGTCCAACAGACATCAAGCTGGTGGAACATTATTTTACAGTTTCAGTCCCTCCAAATGGAGAAATGGATCTTATTCCTTTCTTTCACACCGTTTCCACGTTTAGGGGCCAAATAATGTGGTTGGCTGCCTTTACTGGACATGTCTCCAAGAAATTTGGCGAAGTCTTAATGAGGAATTTAAAGATGATTTTGGAAACACATTGTGCACTCAATGGTGAAACATGAAATGTAATTTTGCCTCAACAGAACCTGTATTAAGAATAATTGGTTGATGTAGTTGATGCAGTTACTCCTATTTAATAGCTAAGCTACATTGGTCTTGTATATATAGGTATATTATTATTTAGTCAATCATGTAAAGGCATTATCTTGTGTTGTTCACCATCGGTATTTTAAACTCGGGATATATTTCTTCAGTCTGGCCTGCTATACATGCACCATCATACTGATATGAAAGACAGTTTTACATTAGACATATAAACTGATTCATTTTAATCATTCAAGCAGGCATACTAGATTTTAGGTTGTATGGATATGAAAGATATGCACAACTCGCAAAATGGAACCATTTGTTATTTGTTTTTTTGCAATACCAAGAATAAACAGAAGACAACCTTTATACATACACTCTGAGGCTCGGGGGTGTAAGCGTGAAAAGCCATTGAAATAATAGCTCTTCCTGGTCTTTGTCTTCCTTGTCTTTCGGACCTTTTCATTCATGTAGCCTTTCTACAACCCAAGCAACAATATCAGGCGCTAGAAGGTTATTCATTCTATATTTTGCCTGCCACCCGTGAACAGTACCCTTCCACTGCCGGGTCGAGATAGCGCACCGTTGTGGTAAAGACTTTGACGGTCCTAGACTATCTAGGTATTTTATAAAAACTTTTAATAAGCCAACAAATATTTTGTCCATATTCAGATTCACATTGTATAGGAAATTAATACGGCATCAACTGCAGAAGAGAAGGGTTTTGAGCCAGTATATATATATATGTGTGTGTGTGTGTGTGTGTGTGTAATAACCCCGGTATCAGTGATTATTTTATTTTCATATAGTGGTTGATATACCATATAAAATATTCTTAATTCCAAACTTGAAGGGTTCTATTGCTTTTTGGCAAGTTTGAAAGTTCCTAATCGTTGTTTGAACTAACAAGTCATATTGACCTGGTTTTAGGTATTTTAAGAATATTCTCCCCATGAAGGAACATGATTTTCTAGATGTGTACCTGAAATGGTGCGGAACCCTGCTTTGATAATGGAACAAATTAACGAGATCTATTTAACGTCTTTCCAACCAGACGACCAACAGGGTTTCATTGTCATTGGTCAGGCGTGTAGCTAAATTACTAAATTATAGATGACTATGTTCATGTGGTCAGAACCTTCAAACATGTTTCTGTTTTTTTTAATACATAACTAAGGTACTTTTGGCTATGTGAGAAGTCTTATTCCAAATGAAGGTTTCAGTCACGTACCCTAGTAAGCTGGGCGTCACCCGACAGAATTTGATATACCTTCCTTCTTAGATAGAATGTCGGATTGGTCAACCTTTGCAAAATTCGACATCTTCTTGTTTGCTTTTTCCCCTTATACACATTGCTAGAATTCAGAAGGGATTGTCATAGTGTTTGCGAAGAAACAGGATAAGCCCTTTTCTTTTAAGCAGCCTCACTAGTTGGTGGGTACATTGAGTGATACATTAAGCGGAGTTTGCAGAAAGGGCGGGGTATTGTATGGCAATTGCGGCAGCAGAGCGCGGTATGCGGGGATAAAATCGTGTCAGGCATTTACTTAACCTCCGGTAAAACATGCGCGGTAAGTGGATACAGTTCTCCGCTGGGAATTCCAATTTACAGCCTCACACCGCATGCCTTTGGCTGAGTAAATGATATATGATAACATATGTTACAAAACATCTTTTCCACTTACCGCATATCGTGCATTCTTGTGACCGGTAACCATCATCAGATTCCCATGTTCTCTATGATCTATGCCTACAGACACGGACTAGTTGACAACCGGACGGGTCTCATCTTCCGACAATATAGTCTGTGGAGTCCATTAATTACACAATCAGTACTCGAGTCCTAGAAACTGGCCTTTCCCATTTTGGGTATATATAATTTTATGATCGATGGCCCCGACGAGAATCATTACAATTATCATGATTTCACCTTCAAGAATCGACTATCACCAACCTGGCTGATAATTTATTTAAATTTTTTTTAAAGATTAAACTGAATATGTGGCAGAATGTGTAAGAGTCTATTAATATATCTGATAGCCATTTAAGTTGTATAAACCTACAGCATTTCATAAAGACTAAAATGTACCTCTGTCTCTGCTATGCAACTGCCAACACGTGTAGTTAGTTAAAAAAAACTCGTCTAAATTATAATATCGATGTTTTGTTGAAAAATTTTTCCTGTTCGCAATATAAACAGCTGTACTGAACAAACGATTATGATTTTACCATAAAAGATCATAGGTAATGTCGCAGTGCTCTTGCATATGACTACAATTTACATACCTTTCAAACATTCTGAATTATTGAGGCAGTACCATTAAACTTTAGTGTGACCTCTGTTATGAAAAACATATTCACGCTAAACAGCGTAAAATCTGCAAACCGGTGTATTTAGGATGCCTTTAAACCAGTACAACGAAGCATGCACGACATAAAGAAAGACATATCCAAAGTTCGGACAATGCTAGGATAACAATGAAAAGTAAGAACAAGTCCATTTAATGCTTTGACCACATATGTTCAGTTCATGATTTGTTGCTTATGTGTAAATGTCTTAAGTTCATATTTATATTAAATGCAAATATCTTTCATGCACGCGAACACTCTAAGGGTCCCTCTTGACATGACAATACGTTTCCAAGACAGTCTTTAAATTGCCAATAAGAACTTCACCAAAGTTTGCAGACACGTGACCAGAGTAGGTTGTGAGCCACATGATTTGGCCCCTGAGGGTGGATACGGCATTGAAAAAGGGAATGAAATCCATCTCCCCATTCGCAGGAACAGAAACCGTAAAATAATTCTCCATCAGCTTGATGTCTATTGGTCCGTCGGTCATCTGCGGCTCTGGACCTGCGTCACAGTTACCAAGGTTACTGAGAATGCCGACTCCCGAAAATCCCAGATCTACCATTACATTTGCGAGGGGCCCCTCAGCTGTAGAGAACATGTGCTTCATGACTTTCATGAACATCGGATTCTTGTATTCCGGTAGCTGTTTCTTGATACCTTTATAAAATGACTTGCTTTGTTTCCAAAACTCCTCTTGTGTGTACTCCTCTTTTCGTTTCCATTCACTTACACCACTTGCTGTGAAGGAACCAAGAGGTTGTGGCGTATCAAAGGGGACAAACTTCCGAACATCAGTTGGCCACATCATTTTTAACTTGCTTGGTAATTTTATGCCAGCTTCCTTTGCAGTGCGACATATAGCGATACCATATGCCGTCAGTAACACACTGTGTACAGTGACGCCGTGTGTTTTTGCTGATTTCAGTACGGAACCGCTCAGTTCTTTATCAAATACCACTGGTATTAACGCGTTATTTTCTTGGGCCGCATCACTTGCTTCGTCCGGTAATACAAATTTCAACGTATCAGATTTAAATTTGTTGTTGTACCACCTGTAGACACTAACGCCGGCTTTCAGATACCAAGGTGCTGTGTCTGATAGAACTTTTTCTGAGAAAAAAATTTCATCTGACGATTTGCATTGTGGGATAAACGGCACGACCTTTTCTGGGTCTCCCTTGTTGACGATGGCGGAGAGAATTGGAAGATACTGTCGGTAAATGACATCAAAAGCGCACTTAGCATCTGCAATGGCGTGGTGTATCCGGAATACCATGATGCACTGGCATGCCGCCTCGTCCGGGCTGGGGTTTTCCTCAAGTTGAGAATACAGGACTTCCCATAGAGGTCCATTCTTCTCATCAAGCTTTGTCTGCTTTTTAGGATTACACACAGAAATCCAAGAATCTTTTGTTTCCAAATTGATGACTTTAAAGGGAATTTCCTCTGTATTTTCCATCGGCTTAAAGGCCACGTCAAAAACACCATCGTCACCTTCTACGATTCGCATCTGAAGAGCTTCCTGTTTCCGATAAAGAATTCCCCAAGCTTCCTTCAAGGCATCAACTGGCAACGGCTGCGACGATTCAATGACAGCCATATGTATATAAATGCTTCCGCTGCAATCTTTGTGGAGGTGGTGGTACAAAACCTCAGAAATTCCAAGCCGTCGACCACCAGATCGCGCGGCAGTTTCAGCAGATTTGGCTTCAGCCATTTTCCTGTAAATACAATATAATTTATCAGCATTGACCATACAATTATTATTTATATACGATGTGGAATTAATTTTTTAAAACCTAAGAATTATCAAAGGCTACTGGAACAGCGACTTATTCATGAACACGATAAAACGAACCACAATCAATAATCGGTGTAATTTTCAGTTAATCACTGAACCAAGTTGTAATGGGTGAATGATTATTGACCACATATGTCCACAGTAAGAATCATACGCACAGGAGCAAATATGATTCAAACAGCAGGTTACTTTGAACAGGGAAAAGTTTTTATCAGAAAAGAAATCACAAATTTGTTCCATAACCCACAATATGTAAAAGAAATCCTCATTTATTCCATGTTTCATTCAAAATGTACCTTAAAATTTTCTGTCAATCAAAACTGGATACCTGGGAACACAGATATGGTTATTTACGGTAATTACCGCTTTTGCTTATTTGCACCACCTTTGGATTATTCAGTCGAATTATGTATCTCCTGTTTCGATTAAAATTAAGCTTGAATCATATTTACCTCAGTGCAGTAAATGAACTTTTACTCGCGTTAGAAATCGAATAAAGTGCCTGAGGATATACAAATTGAAAGGATTGATCCAGTATGGATGTCTCATTCAAACATCGGTTCACTGAATTGGATGAAGAAGAATCGTTCTAAAATTAAAAAAGTAGTCATTTCATGAAAAGTGAACCTTGACTGACTATAGAATTTTGATCACGAAATCTTGAAAAAATTTCAGCTTCGATCAGAAAATCGATTTGGAGAACCCGTTACCCACAGCTGTGTACGAAGTATGAACAAACATGTCCTTTAGGTGCTCGTAACATACGTGATGACAAAGGCTTTCTGAAAAGCTATTCTATTGAGTACAGAGACTAGATTCAAATACTCAACAACTAACAAACTTCGGACAACCAACTCATACTAGTATTGAAAGAGCACTAGTCAGACCTGTCCGTCTTTTATTTTTTTATAGATAATTTATATATTTTCATAAATATTTTAAAGTAGCTTTTATGCAATGACACACAATTTCTAAAATATTCTCAATTACCTTCCCTTTCATTGGTAGAGGGATTTTAATCATATGCTGTGCCACACAAAAAATTACGAAATATTAAATACTGAATTTACAGAATCATGTGTGCCGTATTGATAATATTCATATCCTAATATAGTTTCTTCAAATCTTAATAAAACTTCAGTTCCGTCACTGAAAACAAGAGGCACGCCTAGTTTGAAGCACGATACAAATAAAGGCCTATACTGAGAGGCAAAGGATATATCATTTTTAACCTTACATGAACTTTTAAGTTGTATCAACTAAATCAACTAAATATTACCATGAACAAAATTTGAGCAAAACAAGAAATAATTGTATTCCAAAGCAATTTTCTCTACAGGTTATCAGTTTAAATATTAAGCATATAGGAATATTACCAACCGTGCTCACTATAATGAATTGTATTAAATTTAATTCCCTTACCGTAAAAATTACACAATTCTGACCTTTATTCCTAAACACACTCAATTAAAAAATAAAGTCCCAGTTGTTTTGACGGGAGGCAGATATAGATTGAGAAGAAATACATAGGAATTTCCATGCAAATTGATGCAAAGCCTTTGCTGTAGTCGGCCACTGATGTGTATAAAACAGTGACAAGAAAGCAGCACAGAAAGGTTATAGGTGTAGAAATGACCACCAAGTGGCGAGGACAAGGTAAAGAGCAGATCGATGCACGGAGCGGCCTCGTCATCATTCTTCAAATTTGCTTGTCCTAAAAACGGAACACTGATGTGTTTATATATCTGCTGTTGTTAGCACTGGTAAAAGCCAGGAGCGAGTATAGAATCCGGCCTACACTGACGAGGTTATGGTTGTTTACGGATTGACGTAATGATGTTTAGGATTCATGTAATAGAGAAATAAGAGGCAATGTCGATGTAATATCATCAGGCATGTCATGGCTCATGCTGATTTCTACTAATATGGATCGGTCCAGTCAGTTTAGACCCATCTTGAAATTTAGGCCGGATTCTATACACGAGCCAAGACGCATATCATATATTGACAATAGGCAGTAACCATGGTCACATATTAGCAGACAGAGGCTGGTGCAGGAATGACGTGTATATATATAGGCCCCCTAATTCTGATTTCTGCCGATGTCATATCAGCTGTGGGAAAATGAAAGAGACCGTGAGTAACTGTGTGTGTACTATGTGTGTACACAGGATCAACCTACCTGAAAATGTCTGTAAGCCTCTGTAGCGGCAGTAACAGTAAAACAGTGCTGACGGGCCTAAACAGACTGACGTCGGCAGCCTCTCTCACACTCTGTCTGCTTTAGCCCGGGCCCGCGATCCGAATACATTAATAAATTTATGGTAATCAGCGGGAGCGAAGACGAGATGATGATAAGAGTCACGGGGTTATGTCATTGTCAGGTTCTGTGTGGATTTGCTCGTTGCTGAATCATAGAGGATTTTTGTGCCTAAAAAGCCCTAATTAATGTTCTAACCACTGTGATGGGTACATAGGAGACAACTCATATGCTTAGTTTTCACATGTGCCATGATAAAAGTAAAATCGACCTGACAGTGTGTATAATATGTAATGATAGAATAGATTCTTTTTTCAAAGGTATTAAAGATTTTAAGTTGAGTTAAAAGTATAATATATGTAATCATTAATTATGATTGTTTTATACGTAAACATATCACCGGTAAAACACTCACCTTGATTGTTAATGATGAATAAGATAATATCGTTCATCCAATATCGATCTGTAACGGGTCGATCTTAAACTCGTCTGGTTTATTTCTTGAGTTCTCCCTCAGGGATTTGCCTAATTTCTTCGCTCATTCCAGGCCATAGTTCCCCCTTCATATTTAGTGTTGTTTTACATAACAATAGAGCAGATAAGAGCGGGAAATCTTGTCGTAGAGACGGTATTATTATTCCGGTATTATTTTTTTTGGTATTTTTAACACCTTTATAACTCTGGTCCCTTTATAGTCTCTAAATATATGCTTTAACGTAAATCTTAACATTGACTCAGTTTTACTCTCGAGCTTAAACGTAACTTTTACTGTCTTCGCATTACTCTCTGTAACCCCACTTCACGTCTGACCTCGTGCATAAAATACACGCATGCGAGTGTTTTCTGAATATATTTGTTTATTATAAATATGTTAATATGGGATATCTCCGTATGTCTTTATGTATGTAAAACGTGTATAAACGGCATTCAGCTCTTACTGTTGGTTGTGGCAGCACGCCATTCAACTAATTTGTCTCTGTTGTTGTTTTATTAAACGTTTGCACCACCGCTTGACGTCACTTTGTCTTAGAGAGCCCAACATCTCCCTGAAAACATATTTACGACCCCGATACAGATATATAATACAGGATATCAGTGTGGCGTTGTCAGCATGACAATTATTGACTATGATAAAGCATGAAATCATAATCCGCAAAACGTTAATTTTGGAAAGAAAGTATTCCCTAACAAACACCTATATGCACTAACTTATCATATCCGCTCATTATTTTGACAAATAAAGACCGGTTTAGTTTCATCCAAAATATGACAGGTGCTCCTTCAATATAACGAATGCCGGTTATACTAGTTTCATATCAGTAGATAAAAATACAACACCCCCATAGTCATATAACATTTTGTTCCATATGGTATAGGAATAACACACCTAAAGATAATTGGTGTATTAATAACCAATAATTAAGGCAATGGATACGTTTATTTAAACCTTTTCTTCCCACATATTTTTTATTAGTAGAACATAATTGTATTTGATGCTTTAGGCACATCGTAAAGTTGCCTCATATCGACCCTCTGGCATTACGACCAGAGTAGGTCTGAAGAACGTATTATAAAGGCTTATGAAGATGCAAATATTTACGTCATTTCTGACAACACTTCATGGCCTACAGGTACACTGTCAATTAACATAAACCAGACCAATCGTTAGCATTTTTTGTGTACTTTCTAATTATACCAAAAATGGGCGAGAGAAGTTCCGTTTTAACCCAGCACATTTGTAAACTACTCGGCATGTTTGTTGAGTTAATGACCGCATGAACACAAGCATGGATCGCAGGGGTTACAGGCCACAGGCAGCTTGCAGGCGATACAGGAAATGACCCATGTCCATGGAGACGGAGTTTCAGTTTGGGTTGTGAGCTAACATGTATGCTATTGTGGTGATTCATCATTCTTAGCATAATATTGTGATTATGGCCCATTTAACACAATATGAATGCAACCTAATGCAAGAACACTGCGATACATTCCTCGATATTACTTGTATCACGACTCGAGTAGGCTTACCAGCCCAAATATCCGATTGCCTACTGAGTCGGGTTGTCACGGCTACCCCCCTTAAAGGGTCTCAGGCCTTGATTCAGAGTAACCTGTTTCTGTCTTGATACGCAGTTGTTATTGTCAACAGATGGCGCTGCTTTAGCCCCTTAAAAAAATAAGTTCAATTATCTCTTGATTTATGGGAAAATGACCCCGCTTAGGACATACACTGTACACCATTCCTGACAATTAAAGACCATAACATGCATACCCGAGGCATGACCGTGCACAGAGGTGTTCCGTGACAAAGGTTCGACAACTGTGAATCAACAACTGAATCGGAAAGGATAAGAGTAAGTATCAGAATGCCATGAGAACTAATGAAAAAAAAATAAAAAAAGGTCCCAATGTCGGAAAAGAGGGGAGGGGGGGGGGGGGGGGGGTCCAAGCCGCAAAATTTAGTCTTAAACCCTTAAAAAAGGGGGTTCGGACCCCATGGACCCCCCCCCCCCCCCTTGGATCCGCTTCTGGACTTATTCGACATTCTTGGAACCATGAATTTCAGGTGTAACCGGTCCAACAGGAGCCTAAGGATAAAAGATGGATAAATACTTAAAATAAATAATGATGGAGTCACCTGACCTACATAAATTCCCTTGGAACTCTCCACGCACAGCTGACTGCTTTATGGTTCGCTGTTTGATAAAATAAGTGTCAGAATGTATGATTTTCTGTTCAGAAAAAGTGATTAATTTCGTCACACTTTTGTCAATATTATCCTACCGAGTAGGACGGTATGACGCAGTCTCCTGACCATTACCACCGCAAACCTGATGGCGTCACAAGGTAGGTTAATAATACATGCATGACCACTTGTACGGATGCGGTGTGGGAACGGATGAGATACGTTTGTGTCTGTGTGCGTGTCCAGTTATAGGTCTGTCATTGCTGCTTAAGGTATTTTACATCTTCAAAACAGCAAACAGCACATCTAGATTTCAAATGATCTACTATCAGGAACAGGTTGTTGCAGTTGCTTCTGCTTACATAAAGATGAAAATGAGAAAAAAAATATTAAACTAAAAACACCGGTGATAGATGCATGACATTAACAGGAGAATTTAGACACGAGCAATACAAGGGACATACGGAAAGCTCTGACAAGAATCGCCATTTAATTGATACCAGTTCTAGGTCTACCTGGGCGTTTATAAAACTCTCTGATGTCTGAATACAATACGTATGCTTTCCATAAAATAATGATAATCACCTGGAATGAAATGTGACCTGATGTCATCAGAGGGATAATGTTCGTATAGCCTGCAAGTAAAGCCTGTGACACCAGCGTTTATCGCATTGTGTTTATCGCATCCTCTGGTCAAGTGCGATGAACGGACGGCAACCATGTGGCAACACATGAAACATACAAGCGTCAAACAGCTTACGATACCTCCATTGGTCCAAGATGTATGCCTCTAAACCTAAATGATATTTAATGAAAAATATCTAAAAAATTGATTTTATGAATATAATGGAGAGACCCCCCCCAAACAATGCCCGGAAAACCCTGTGTTTGCCACTTACTGTGTAGGTGTCCAAGTCAGATGCTGAGTGGTTTATACACGGGGTGCTTTCTTACGGTAATACCTCATTAATGAGCTCCTCAAGTCTTCTTGTTATAGGTTTATGAGCGTCATTTATCATTTTTTTGTTTTATTGTAAGTGAGCATTATCACACATAGCCTTTTCATATTCTGAAATGTTTGGGAACAATACTAAATTCCTTGTCGTTGTTTATTTATTCATATTTTCTTTAATTATTATTCATTTTCCCCCACCGACATGACCCGCCCTGTTATTGACCAAATTTTTATGACATACATTCAAAAGCCGGAAATGCTTGGTGTCCTTATATATTTGTGCTCATAATAATTATCATTCCTCAGCTTAGGCGATTTTTTAACTTTGTTTGGCATAACACTAAATATCCGGGAAACCCACGACTAAGCCGGCTTTTCAAGTTTCCCCCCCTTAAAAAAAATTTTTTTATATGAATATTACAGAGTATATCAGCGATCTGTTCGCGATTTTCTAATTAAAGGGTACTCATTGTGAATATTTTGTATTTGTATTGTAAATATAGTATATTGCTTAAATTTCATTAATGAATCAAACCTTGTCATTTGTTTAACTAAATAATTTGTCATTTTGATAAATATTTGAGGTGCTTACACTTACAACTGTGGATGACTGACAATGTACTTATAACCATGCACAATATATGTGGCTTTAATAGGTGCCAGTTATTTAAAGCTGAATTAAACTGCATTAATCCTTGTCAAAGCAGCAAAATATAAAATTAAATGATTTGTAAGTAAATATAGTGGTATAGTATAAATATGTTTTGAAGAATGATTAATTCCTTATTAAGACAAACAAAGTGGATCATTTCTTATTAAGACAAACCTTTTAAGTGTGGACTATGTAGTATTAAAAAGTAGTATAACATGGATATAGATAATGAAGAATGGTTGTTTCGTAACTAAATGGGTTCATTTCATATTATGACAAACATTATTGGGGGAGGGGGGTATTTTATATGAACGTCACTGTGTCTGTTTCTGCGTAGGGGTTAGGCCCTGTGGTTTTTTTCATGAGATTTATACAAAATTTCAGCGATTTTGAAGCGAATTCATTAATAAAAATACCAGTGAATATTCTAGCTTCATAAACCAAGTACAACTGAGTAAGAACATGTGCCCAATACAGATGAATCTTGTCATATCCAGACATGTATATGTATACATTCTCATACCAGAAGAAGAAAAAATAATACATATTTCAATCACACAAAAAATCGTGAAAAAAGCAGATAGACGATGATAAACCTGTAAAGCAGCTTTACGAAGAGGATACAAAACCTTGGTAAAGGGTCTCATTACCCGATGAGGGTACCTAATGACCTTTACATAAGGTTTTTTTCAGTAATGTTGGTACTCTAGCTATTTCAGAAAGACGGTATTAATTGGTACACTGAAAACCAAAAATGTGTTTGGGAACACATTTAAATGTGTACGAGACTTGTATCTGAGATGAGGCATTAAAATGTGTACAGAAACACATTAATGTGTATGATAAATTTAATGTGTTTTGAAACACATCATAGATGTGTTTGGGAACACATATAAATGTGTTTTGGAACACATATAGACGTGTTTCGGAACACACACATGTGTTTGGAAACACATAGAGATGTGTTAGAGAGTTGTATCTGGGACGAGGCATTAAATGTGTACGGAAACACAGTAAATGTGTATGATAATATAAATGTGTTCTGAAACGCATTTGATGTGTTCTGAATGTGCTAAAATGTGTTCTGCAAAAGTTCCAAATACATGTAGCTTGCCTGGTCTTGAGACTGGAATAAGTAAGGAATAAAAGTATCTAATCCATATAATTCAGCTGTATATTCACCTGTAACACAGAAAACAAATAACAAAAGCAGTTACACAAATTTGAACCATTTATCATAATATTTTCACCGTATATTTATTCAGTTTATGAAAAAAATATATTATAGTCCTTGTCCTTTTTAATACAGAGACACAGGTCTCTAATGATGTTTTTCTGTAGTATGCAGGCCAAGAATCTGAGAAAAACACCCCAGATTATAACTAAACCAAGTGATGCACATACTATAATATACAGAAATGGGGTATATATGTAGAGTGCAAGTTGCCGAAATGTCATAATATATGGTAAATATAAGTTCAATGAGTCTGGAGTAATTGTGCATTCATCTATGATGTAGCTCTCTTAATTGGATCACCAGCAGTCTTGAGACAGCCTCATTTCGCTCCTCTTCTTGAAGAGCATAAAGACTTGGGTGGGCTTAAGTCCTATAAAATAAGAAAACGAACGTATAAGAAATTAAAACAAGTGACCCATGGGTCATGACGCTCAGCTGCAAAGCATGACCTGTCACATCATGGACTGAGATTCACAACCAGTCAAATTTTGAAGAACCAATTTGCCAATTTGTTGAAATTTTCTATGACAACAGAAATATATATCACCTATGTCTGGTTAAAACACAGTGAATTGATGGTCTGAGGAAAATGCATGATTGTTAAGCTATCAGGAACTATTCCAACAGCTTGCTTGAAACAGCTCAGTCTCAAAAGGAACACCACAAAGGGCAAATATAAGATCAAAATATATAGCAAAAATCAAGGAAATACATGCAAGAATTATTGAGAAACAGGTGCTTCTGTATGAATTTTTATTCAATACAAGCCAACTGTACTGCACTTTTATAAATGATGGTAATATTTATTCAGAAATATTTGACCCAACCCTTTACAAGATTACATAAATATACAACCAACTGCATTCACTTTAACTGTTCTTGAGATAATATGATCAAAAGGAATTAAAAGATGGTTGCCTGGTGGCCATATTGGACTTCTGACAAGTCTGAAATCAGACAACAAACATTCTCTAATTCGGACCAAACATTAAAGAAAAATTACTGAAACTGCACTGAAGAAAGAATTTCTAAGGTGGCTAACTGGCAGACATTATGGATTTCTGACAAGTATGACATTTGATATCCCACATTCTCCAAAAAGAGACCAAACTTGGGGCAAATTATCCAGTAATAAATGCCCAAAATAATTCAAAAGGCATGTCCAGGCCCTCATATCAGATTTATAGATATGCAATTGTAAAAAGTGTAAGTCCAATATTTTTTATTATCACTCTGCTTTTCAATGGGGTCAGCAGGGTAGGTAAACTGCCAAACCTGAAAGAAAAGAAATGCAGAAAGCATGACTAAGAGTCTTGAAATAAAACAAAAAGCCATCCTAAATCAAGGTACACATCCACATATTATGAGAACAAACACTTGCTTTTATATGTGGTGATATATATTAAAATATTCAGATATCTAGGAAACTAAGTTTATTGCTAGGATTCCATAAAATAAACTGCAAAATGTTCCCATCATCTTATAAATCAGTAGCTAAACCTTAATACTATACTCTCATAGTCTTAATGCCTGGCTGAAGCATTCTGACAACAGTGTTTTTGTTATGAAGTAACGAGGTACTTATCACTGAGCCTTATCACTTAATAGGCTGATACAAAAGGGAGTCATATGTCACAAGTGTCACTCACAATTACAGCCACACAGGGATACGTACCAGCTTGAGTGGGATGGTTATATATACAAGAAAAATAGAGATGGTCTATAATATTAAGTAATTGTGAACATCCCTGACCTTTGACCTTGGCCTTTTGCCCATATATCAACTGGATTCTTTCTAAATGATGGGTAACTACTGACCACTTAAATCTGGTGTAATTACTTGGCAACCAATGGGTGAATAACTTTGACCTGCAACCTTTAACCTGCTGACCAGCTGACCCCAAAATCAATGTTATTTATTCAAGCAAAAAGACCCATAAATATGAAGTTTGAGTCAAACTGAGTGATGCATAGATGTGGCATATGTGAAAGACTGAAGGTTTGGGTTGAACAGTTACACTTGAAATATGCTCACAAGCATTTGGAACAATTAAATATTGTGACCTTGACCTTTGACTCTTTGACCTCAACATCATTAGGCTTCTTCCCTTATTGGTAGGTAAGCCATATATGACAGATGGAAGGTACAGATCAAAAAGTTTGCCTGAAAATGACTCCACGCAAGAAGTGGGTGCTGTGAACTTGACCTTTGACCTCAAAATCAACAGGTCTTTTCCCCTGTTGGCAGAGAAGCGATATCAGTGCTGGAAGGTTTGGAGTGAAAAGTCTAGCTTGAAATGTGTCCACTACCTTTTCAAAGAAGTGGATCCTGTGACCCTGACCTTTGACCTTGTGACCTCAAAATCTATAGGATTCTTCTCCAACTTAGTAGGTGAGCTATATGTGAAAGATCAAAGAATTGGGATGAAAGGGTTGGCTTAAAATGCATCCACAGGCTTTTAAAAAAAAGAGGCTCCTGTGACCTTGACCTCTGACCTTTTGACCTTAAAAAAAAGTATGGTTCTTCACCTGTTGGTAGGTGAGCTGTATGTGAAAGATGGAAGGTTTGGGATGAAAATTTTGTCTCAAAGAGTTATTTCTGGGGGGTGCAAACACACCCCATAACTTCGAGAATATAGGTCGCAGTGACCTAATTTCAGGTTTGCAAGGAGATCTTTTTATAACCTCTAAGACTGCATAGGGTTCATGGCCCTAGCCCCTACGGTTACGATTTGTGCCCTGCTAACGGACGGACGGCCGGACGGACAGACGGAAGGACGCCGGACAAAGACCCATCGCTATAGCCCAGCATGACTGAAAGTCAGCTGAGCTAAAAACAAACAGGCATGAAACATTGTGCATTTGTATATTAGCATTTACTACTCGGGTGGGGAGGGGGGGGGGGGGGCATATATGTAGCTAAGTCACCAACATAACAAGAGTGTGGCTGTATAAAAGCACGCTGCGACTGTGACACCCTTATAGGGTTACAAACCTGACCCTGTTCTACAACAAGCTGCCTGCTGTCTTATCAGCAGTTGTAACATGTGCCCTGTACTGAGCGAAGCTTCATGAACTTTGTGCATGGCCCTGCGTGTATACACATGCATATACAGTGAACAGTTGGAATTATATAATAATAACGTCTTTGGTAATGTTAAGTTGTTAAGTACGACAAAAATATGTTATATACATGTATAATATAAATCTCCTTGCACATTCCTTGTAAACTGCATGACTGTATACATATTATTTTAGGGGCAATGTCGCAGTCAGGCAGGCATGCAATGCAGGCATCATCATCTAAATCTGGATAATTAACACTCAGTGCTCTTACTGACTGTACATATAATTAAGACATTCCACATATAGCCGATTTTGAAAAAACAATACATTCTTAACTTACCTCAGACCTTGCAGTATGTACTCTGCCAGTTATGTCTGCTGAGATGATGGGCCACCCGAACAAAGACCAGACTGTTTTTGAATTTGGCGGTTATGTATCACGTGACAACCAACTCCCTCTCGGGGAAAGGCGCATACACATTACATGTGTTTTGAAACACATACTCAAACACAGTAGATGTGTTTGAGCGGAATAATGCGTTTGGTAACACAGTGAGTGTGTTCTGACTAAACGAAACACATTTAATGCCTCATACACAGCAAAATTTGATGTGTTTGAGTTTCGGAACGCGCTAAATGTGTTCCCTTACACATTTTTGATTTTCAGTGTAATGCAAATGCTTGACACCTTTTTTTTTAAAAAAAAACTAGCTTTTTATAGGTTCTTGTACACAAGCTTTCGGCCCCCATCCTCAGGTTCACACCGTTTAGTATCTCCTTTATAAACAAGAACCTGGGGTTTTATAAACATTTGATTCTATTTCATTTCATTATCATTTGATTTCAAAGCATCAACAACAATATTTTAGCCAAGCAAGGAAAACGAAATGGTAATTATGAGTTTCATAGAGGCACTCAGATGATTTATTTGTAACAACAATTGAGGATTTCATGTGTTTGCTTACTAAGTGCAAAACACTTTACTAGACAATATTATTCCAAAACATTTTCATCAAATTAACAGCCGAATTGCCCGGATATTAAATGTGATGGTCACGTGGAGTTGGTACCACTGCGGTAAACTATTCATGGCATTAAACATATTTACACAAGTGTGATTAAAGGCGTTTATTATTAAGTTACATAAACTGTCGAATATCCCAGGAACACTGCAGCTATCAAGTTTCCATATTGGTCGCACCACTGAAAAATGATTTTATCTATAGATTGCGCTGCCTTTGTAACCTGCCTCAAATTAAAAAAAAAACAAAAAAACTAGTCCAGATACTCTCTTGATTAGATATTAACAAAAATCATGCCTTATGTAAAGGAAATTTGTCTATGAGCTGAAGTGAACTATTATTTTCGAATTATTTTCGATATGGCTCTCTCACAATTATAAAAAATTTATTGATCGCAACAATTTAGGGTTTCACATTTTTGCGTATACATATTACAAAATCTGACTTATCATTAAATCAGAAGTCATGTACCCATTACGACCAAATGTTGTAGTGGTACAGCTTATGTGCTATATATTTGATACTTATCTGCAGGTGGCGGCAACGTTGAAGTCAATTTATTTCATTATTTTAATACACATTATTTTAATAAGCTTTGCAAAAACTAGGCGATACTTTGCAAAACATAATCAGCTACATAAGTTGAAAGTCTGACCAGCCAAATTGCATATATTTAATAAAATGGATCAATTGTTGAAATTATACATTATACTATACCATCGTCCAACGCAGAGTTAACTAATATTTGTTACCTTTTTAGTTCCGGATTTATCTACTGGCAATTCATAGCATCAAAGACTTCCCAAGACTTCATCAGAAATAGCCAAGACCTACAGGTTCGCCAAGGCAACCAAACCGCAGCCAGTTCGCACAAGTCTCAAGCTCAACAAAACGTGAGTTCCATATGGCAGCAGAGTTGTATTGGTTGAGATACTGGTACTCAGCAGTAGGATAGCAGCAGGTCTACAACTAGACAGATAAAGGCTTCCGCGTCTGGCAAATCTTGTTCAGCAGCAATATATCCAGGAGGTCCAAGGGTTCTGCAACCAGTCCCATGTATATAGCTGGCTGTTGCTTATATTTGTCCCATACAATGAGTACAAAAATAAAGAACTGTTCTTAGAAGAACCTACAAAAGGCATGTTGATGTAATCAGGTGTCAGTAGCTTTTCCAAAAGGCATCACCAATGAATGAATGTCGTTAGTTATAATGCTATTCAAGAAATACAGGCGTTTTGATACTGGTGGTACTATTAAGTGTTCTGTGTAGAACAAGAGACCAAACCACATAACATTATCAGCATGTATAAGTGTTCACAGGAAATAGATCTTATATCATTATCAAAGAGTTTCGTTTTATATGGCATTTTTACACTGATAACTGCAGTATATTATATATGACTAAGCCCGATATTGTTTGCCTTTATTTGAGCACTTCATCTTTGAGTTTGCTTCAATTAAAATATTTGACTTGAATGCGTATTAGCATGTCTGCATATAAAAACTGCCCTGAGGTGTATGCGTGTGTGGATGAATGACAGCAGCATCAGTTTGAATAGTTATTTAAAACTATCCAGAATGAGACGGCTAGCATACAGGAGTGGTGATGTACTGAATTTACATCACACCGTCTACTGTAATTATATAATAACTTTGCTCCTGACCTCTTTACAACCATGCATCAGTAAAATTATAAAAAAGTCACACTCTGCTAGTTTTGCATCTATATCTAGGGAGTAAGGGAGACGACCTGGTCAAATATTAATTAATCCGTGCGCAGGAATTACTAAACCGAGGCAACCAAAGATGGCAGACCTATTAGTAATCCGATTTTTTTTTTCTTTATTTTCTTCTCCTACATATTCATCTCAGCACATTTATTGATTCAAACGAAAAATTTTCTTTTCGTTTATTACTTTTCATCAACATTTTTTGCATCTTCGTTACCATCCCTGATGCGAATTCAATTTTCCAGTTTTTAATGCACAAAATAAGAGTACAGAGAGGTTTGGAAAAACAATAAACAATGAAAATAAATTTTGCTAACAGTGGCCTAGCACACCATTTCTGGGAAATTTCATTACATTACCTGTAAAATAGCAGAGTATATTTTATCCCAAGTTTGAATAATGTTTTTATCCTCCTTGTTAATACAGATTTGCATTTCTATGATTAGGTAGCTAATCAGTAGTGTTCTCTGAAAGGCTAAAAGAAAATTCATTCTTATATCGAGCAATATGGATATAGAATCTTGCGATTAACAAACAAAAATTAAGATGGCTCCAGTCTTGATTCTTATATAGCCGAATATTTTATCTTTTTTATTCAAACGAAAAGGTGTCTGAAATAATTTAACCACCAGGCCTCAAAATCAAGCCAGAATGTCTGTAAATCTTTACAAAAATAAACTTGTGTAACAGTGATCCTTCGTTTATTTTGCAATATTGACAGTTTGTTGATTCACTTATTTTCATCTTTTGCAACCACTGATTGTGTGCTATAATTCTGCGTATCAATTTGTACTGGAAATCCTGAAATTTGACCCGCATTGTGCATGTATATGGATATACAAGATAAATCCTCTGAAGTTATATGGAGTTCGAGTTCCATTTTTGTATCCCGGTCGGTATTTGGCGTTTCATGTCAATCTGTGAATCACGAATTACTAAACAGAATCTATCCATAAATGACAGACCCATAGGCAGACCAATTATTTCTTGAGCAAGGATTAATAAAAATTTGACCATGTCGTCTCCCGGGCTCTGTGTATATCTCATTCCTCTTGTCATTTTAATAATGAAATATTAATAACAATGCATGCTATGTTGTATATATAAGGAATCTATAAAAAATAAATTGTAATTGATATCTTATTCTTAAGTTCTTAAACAGGTGGAACAAGTTTTTGTATCTGAAACTAGTAGTTTCCTATGGCAAATATTTATTTTTCTGTTTGTTTAAATTATCATAAGTACGATCAGGTTGTGTGAAACCGAGATCCTGAACATGATTAATACAAAAGCTCTGACATTTGAGACTCGATTCTCCATACATGACCCATTTAAGAATCTGTAGAATACTTTCACCGTAACGGAAAAACTATAAACAACGCTTAATAGTAAAATATAATGTGAAATAATGAAAAACTAATGAAGGCCATTTCCCATTACTAGAAGAAAGTCGGGTTGTCGAAAGCAATTGCAGATTTACAAATTGATCAACAATTTGTACTTTGGCATTTATATTAAATAAAATGTAAAGTCATTAATGATTTGATAGTTGTTTCTTTCTAATCCATTCCTGTTCTTATGTATCCCGCTAGTGTATACTGCGAATCTGTAACGTGATAACCCTGGAGACTTATTGGCTTATAGTGACTGTCATGTCATCAGGGCCGCATTGCCCGGACTTGTATAACCTTCGATACCTTTTCTGTCCGTAGCGCATCAGGACCTTTAAACAGTTAATATGTATATAAGAACATTTATCCGAGCCATTCATCGGTTTTAAGAAACCCAATCATATAGTTTAAAGTAAAATGACCTGTCAATCTTCTGGGTCTTTTGAAGGCTCCACGCGTAATGGTTAGGGTGCCGGACTTGTGACCGCTGGGTTGAGGGTTCGCGTCCCGTTCAGACCGCCGTCTGCGCTAAGACTCCTAGCTGAAGTCTTTACAACAAGGGTGCTTTCTCTCGGCCCAGGAGTGAATGGCTACTGGTCATGGGTGGCGAGCAATTGTAGAACGATATACCTTCTAGCGCCTGTAATGGTTGCTTGGGTTTGTATGATCTCCAGGGAGCAGAGAAAAGCAAAAAGAATGAACAGGCCCGAAAGACCAGGAAGGCAAAGTGTCAAAGAAAGTTCACTTCCTACATCACTACCTACGTGTCACACCGGTTATAATATGACGCGATTTTAATATACTTTTTGAAATACAAATATCGAAATTTTTTATAATGGATCAACGTATAATATATATTGCCCTTTCTCTTGAGGGCAGTCCCAGTGTCAGGACTTGGACCCTAGCTGAATCTTCAAAGATAAAGGGCTGTGTCTTTTGCTGTTTTAAATCTTTCGGTTTCTTTCCTCGGAGAAAATAACGTCAGAATATGATCTCAGACAAAAAACGCAGAAGAAGCACAGTTAAAGTAGGTGGAAACCGACGACACAACCATTAATGTTACAAAGGTTTTTTTCTAAAACTGGAGAAAATTTGCAGTCGTGACCGTCCACTGTTAAGTGGCAACACTTTGCACAAAGTCGCGCAGACAGTGTTTGTTAACACTTTTATTGTCAGATAAAATCATACATCGATCTTGGCTGCCCCGCTTCCTTCCCTTCCGCCCAGCCTCATTCTCAGAACTATAAAAAACACAAACCGCTTCACGGAACCCGGGACCTACAACATACAATATCACCAGAATAATATAACAATATATAGGCTTAAACATAGTAATAAAGATGTGTATAACAATATAGATATATGGCAATTATATCCAACCCCAGACAATACCTTTTTTTCTGAATACCGGGAAGGTTTACTTTTTATTACTGCTGCAAAGTGCTTTTGTAATAAACTTTTCTGGGCCGACATAAAACATATGAAACTTTGTTTTCAGTTATCTGTTGAGGGCTTCTTGTACCGGGTTCCTGTTAATGTGCGCAGCGTGGTTGGATTTCATTAAAGACTTACCCTTGGTTCGATTCCTAAACTTTCAGACATAGTGATAGATATATGGTGTTTCCCATTGTCCTGATAACAGAAATATCAATAAAAATATGATAAACAACGTACGTTGTCACAGATTTATGTGAAAGATGTCTTCACTGTTTATGGCAAAACATATGTATTTGTCTATGGATCTATAGCAAGGGGTTATCATTCGGTGTTATTTTCTGCAACGGTTTGCTTAACAGATAAGTGACACGTTGACTGGAGAAGTAATAATTATGTTTAATTTTTTTTAATTATATGCTTTGATGTCGGATTTTGAACATTCGGGTCAGGGACGTCAAATAGTTTCGCCAACGTAACACTCTGCAAGGGCTGCTATTTCAGTCTGGAAATTAGATATTAACCAGTTTGGGCGACGACAGGTATGTTATTTCTCACGGTAAATGAGCTGTCAATCATGTTTAGTCGAGACCATTAAACAGAAGGGAGTTCCTAACTGGGGACAGTTTGGAGTAAGTCATATTCATGGGATTCATGACCACGTATATGTTAGCTTATTATTTTGATAGTTTATTTATTTATTATATTGTCTTGTACAATAATATCAAAACACGAAACATTACAAATCACATAGTACCCAAACCTCAGTGGGGTTTATCAAACACTCCATAACCGCAAATTAAATGAAACTTACGTTGGATTAAACAAGTGTGACTGTCTAACATCCCATGCTGTGACTAAATATTCACACATCTGTTTATCATGATTTGATAACAAATATACTAATTTTTACTGCACAGCCATGTTATTGAAATCATTATTCTCGGGGCAAACACTGTTATAGAGTAATGTTCGAAGAACATTATATAATTGATACTGGCATACAAAACCATTACAAATTTGACAAATTCTTTCGTTAGCTTTAAGGTTTCGTAATTTACCAGTAGTAGAATCATAAATGTTCTAGAAGGGACCAATTTGTACTCTCACAGGCAATAAACCACATCTAAATTGAGCCATCATAGACCTCTTTCACCTAGAAAGATTCATTTTAAATATGATTCTTTTTCTATATTTGTTTTAATCAATTTAAAAGTCCTTAGCTTTGGCTTATTATTAACATTTGAAATCCATTTTTTCCTTGGCTTCATTAACTGAACACCTCTCTTTATTTTTCGAAAATTGTTAACATTTTTATAGTATCAAGGATTTTTGCCACATTAGCCCACAAACTATAATAAACAAGTGACCCATGGGTCATGACGCTCAGCTGCTAAGCATGACCTGCGACATCATGGGCTGAGATTCACAACTTCCAGTCAAATTTTGAAAAACCAATTTGCCAATTTGTTGAAATTTTCTACGACAACAGAAATATATATCACCTATGTCTGGTTAAAACACAGTGAATTGATGGTCTGAGGAAAATGTATGATTGTTAAGGTATCCAGAACTATTCCCATAGCTTACTTGATACCTGTCAGTCTCAAAAGGAACACCACAAAGGGCAAATATAAGATCAAAATATATAGCAAAAAAATCAAGGAAATCCATGCAAGAATTATTGAGAAACAGATGCTTCTGTATGAATTTTTATTCAATACAAGCCAACTGTACTGCACTTTCAAATATGATGATAATATTTATTAAGAAATATTTGACCCAATCCTTTGCAAGATTACATTAATATACATCCGACTGCCTTCACTTTAACAGTTCTTCAGATAATATGATCAAAAGGAATTTAAAGATGGTTGCCTGGTGGCCATTTTGGACTTCTGACAGGTCTGAAATCAGATAACAACCATTCTCTAAATCGGACCAAAAATTGAAGGAAGATTACTGAAACTGCACTGAAAAAAGGATTTCTAAGGTGGCTAACTGGCAATCAAATTGGATTTCTGACAAGTCTGACATTTGATATCACACATCCTCAAATAAGAGACCAAACTTGGGGCAAATGCTCCAAATGATGTAACAGTAATGAATGTCCAAAACAATTCAAAGGCATGTTCAGGCGCTCATATCAGATTTATAGATATGCAAATGTAAAAGTGTAGGTCCAATATTTTTTATTTTCACTCTGCTTTTCAATGGGGTCAGCAGGGTTGGTAAACTGCAAAACCTGAAAAAAAAGAAATGCAGAAAGCATGACTAAGAGTCTTGTAATAAAATAAAGCCATCCTAATCAAGTACACATCCACATATCATGAGAACAAACACTTGCTTTTATATGTGGTGATTTAAATAAAAATATTCAGATATCTATTGTTGCTATGATTCCATAAAATAAACTGCAAAATGTTCCCATCATCTATTAAATCAGTAGCTAAACCTTAATACTATACTCTTATGGTGTTTATTCCTGGCTGAAGTATTCAAACAACAGTGTTTTGTTATGCAGTAACGAGGTACTTATCACTCAGCCTTATCACTTAATAGCCTGATACAAAAGGGAGTCATATGTCACCAGTGTCACTCACAATTACAGCCACACGGTGAGATGTACCAGCTGGAGTGCAAGCTTATATATACAAGAAAAATAGAGATGGTCTACAAAATAAGTTGACCTGACCTATGACCTTGGCCTTTTGCCCACATATCAACTGGATTCTTTCTAAATGATGGGTAACTACTAACCAATTACATCTGGCCGGGTGTAATTACTTGGCAACCAATGAGTGAATAACTTAGACCTGCAACCTTTAACCTCCTGACCAGCTGACCTGAAAATCAATTAGTTATTTCTTCATGCAAAAAGACCCATAAATATGAAGTTTGAATCACATTGAGTGATGCATAGATGTGGCATATGTGAAAGACTGAAGGTTTGGGTTGAACAGTTTCACTTGAAATATGTTCACAAGCATTTAGAACAATATCGTGACATTGACCTTTGACCTTTTGAACTGAATATCAATAGGCTTCTTCCCCTATTGGTAGGTAAGACATATATGACAGATGGAAAGTATAGATTGAAAAGTTTGCCTGAAAATGACTCCACGCAAGAAGAGGGTGCTGTGAACTTGACCTTTGACCTCAAAATCAACAGGTCTTTCCCCTGTTGGCAGAGAAGCGATATCAGTGCTGAAAGGTTTGGAATGAAAGGTCTAGCTTGAAATGTGTCCACAACCTTTTCAAAGAAGTGGATCCTGTGACCCTGACCTTTGACCTTGTGACCTCAACATCTATAGGATTCTTCTCCCACTTAGTAGGTGAGCTATATGTGAAAGATCAAAGAATTGGGATAAAAGGTTTGGCTTAAAATGTATCCACAGGCTTTTCAAAGAAGTTGGTTCTGTGACCTTGACCTTTGACCTTGTGACCTCAAAATAATTATGGTTCTTCCCCTGTTGGTAGGTGAGCTGTATGTGAAAGATGGAAGGTTTGGGATGTAAATTTTGGCTAAAAGAATTATTTCTGGGGGGTGCAAACACACTCCATAACTTCGAGAATATAGGTCGCAGTGACCTAATTTTAGGTTTGCAAGATCTTTTTAGAACCTCTAAGACTGCATAGTGTTCATGGCCCTAGCCCCTACGGTTACGATTTGTGCCCTGCTAACGGCCGGACGGCCGGCCGAACGGCCGGCCGGACGGACGGACGGACAGACGGAAGGACGACGGACAAAGACCCATCGCTATAGCCCAGCATGACTGAAAGTCAGCTGAGCTAAAAATTTACCAAGTAAATCTTTGCGAGTCCATATTCATCGGTTCCAAAATTGTATAATTTTTATATATCTGCGCTCCACACATGAAGTCCACCCCAAATCAGCTACCATTCCCGTAACAGGACGAAATCTGTGAACACCCAAGAAATATCACATAGCCCTCCTCTATACTTTGTCACAAGGTGGCGATTTTACAGCTTCCCATACTTCTCCTAGCCTAATCAAGCAAAGGAACAACTCCGGCATTATACATTAACTTGGTAAAATGTTAAAAGTATCATTTTTAAACTGCTTAAACTTAGAATCTATTTCAACAAGTGCTTTTGAACTTGAATCGAATATAACATTAATACCTGTATTAAACTTCATAAATTCGTCAAAGTAGAAACCTAAATATTTATACTAATTCACTATTGCCAGAGAAACGTCATTTATTGTGAAATTAACATTGGTTATCCTCGTTGCAATACAATCTCCAAGGTTTCCTTTTTTGTTTGCTACGGTTATAATTAATAATGACTTAGACAATATCATCATATGAATAAGCTGTCACTGAACCTCTAGGTTTAATATCTAATGAAATATTCATGTTAAACCTCGGTCCCTATTTCAGTATTTCCACTGTCCTTGCAATAAAACTCCAAGGTTTCTTGTAAATATTTTATGTAGGTCTCCCCAAATCGCATTGAAACATAACCAGTCATCGTCATCAACATCATAAGTCGGCCCCTGAACGTGGATACCGCGGCGAACCACGGCGTGAAATCGAGGTCCCCGTCCGGGGCGGTGGAAACTGTATAATAATGTTCCACAAGTTGTATATCTATTGGGCCAGCGGTCATTTTAGGTTCCGGGCCTACGTCACAGTTTCCAAGGTTACTCAACATGTTCACTGCGTCAAAACCTAGTTCTCCTAAGGCCTTCATGGATGATTCCTCCTTCATGCTGACCATGATGTGTTTCAAGAGTTGATACATCATCGGATTTTTATATTGCGGTATCTGTTTTTTTATTCCATCGTAAAACCCCTTGGTCAGCTGCCAGAATTCCTCTGACGTGTAGTCCACCTTTTGCTTGCACTCAGTGACGCCATTTCCGGTGAAGGCTCCCAGTGGCTGCGGTGTTTCAAAAGGAACAAATTTTCGCGTGTCGATGGGCCAGGCTTGTTTGAGTTTTCTAGGCAGCTTAACGTCTGCGTCTTTCGCTACTCTGCATACAGCGATAGCCCCGGCGCCCAGTAGGATGCTGTGGACACTGACGCCATTGGTTTTGGCCGATTTGAGCACAGCTGAAGTCAAGTCCTTGTTAAAAATCAGCGGTATAAGCTGGCCACGCTTGCCAACATACTCCTCATCCGGGTACTTAAATTCTAACTTCCCTGAGTTAAACATGCGGTTGTACCACCGAAATACACTGAAACCGACTTTCATATACCAAGGAACTGGAAGTGACAGCTCCTCTTGGGAGAAAAAGGTCTCCTCAGCTGATCTGCATAATGGCACAAAAGGAACAACTCCTTCCGGGTCGCCTCCGTTTACTATCGCTGACAGTATGGGCAAATATTGTCGATAGATGACGTCAAATACACTCTTAGCATCAGCAATAGCATGGTGTATTCGAAACAGCATCACATGTTCAAAAGGGGAATCACCAGACGCTGGCGTACCACGTGACCAGTCCGTTTGTCTGAGCGGAGAGTAGACTACCTGCCACAGAGGACCGTTGTCAAGGTCAAGACGATCATATGTATCTGGGTCACAGTACGGTATCCAGGAATCCTTAGTTTCAAGTTCTATTACTTTAAAAGAGATATTTTCTGGGTCGTTCATTGGCCTTAATGAGGCCTCCGAGAATTTTTCTTTGTCTTGTACGATACGCATGCGCAGGGCTTCTTGCTTTCGTGACATTACCTTCCAGGCTTCTCTGACATTCTCTTCCGCTAGGGGGCGCGATGATTCGAAAATCGCCACATGGGTGTAGATGCAGGCGTTGAAAGTCTTCACTCCTTCATTATAAAATATCTCTCCTATTCCGAGTCGCCTGCCCCGGACTTTGGGTCTTGCCATATTGTTCAGCCAGGAACTGTCACAAAAAAGATTCACTTTTATTTAGGTATGCATTTGCCTGCATTTTTTAAATCCACATATATTATATACAAGTTCATGCTGGGCAGACAGCTGTCCATCTATAAGGTCGAAGCAAACCGATCATTGCAAGGAATTTTACAATTACACTTTGATACTACCTACATGAAACATAAACTACGTTGATTTCTTTGGAAAAGGAGACAACGCCCCAGATCAATAGCAGATGAATGTTTGGTGTCTGTTTCATAAGTCAGTAACCACTGAAAGATATTTTCAATCCAGTTGACATGAGGACGCTTCGATGGTCCCAGTCACACTTGTACGTAACCCAACACTGACCTTCATGTCAGTTTTTAGAGGGCTTGTTAATTAAGATCGTGTTTAAGTGTTTCTAACATGCTGCATGGGAACAAACTTGTTAACTTGACCCATCACACAAGAACCTGTCACGGCATGCAACCTAAATGGGTTAAATAGGCACCTTTTACTGTAAACATTCAGTTTCAAGTATTATTATTATTATTATTATTATTATTATTATTATTAGTTATTTTCTTTAATGTACTGCAGAATTAGCCGCATGATTTCAGTTTTTAAAATGTTGAAGAATAAAGCTATGTTGAGTACTCCAGTTTTTAGCCCAGCTAAAAGAAAGTCCTCTAACCTAAAGAGATCACTTTTTGTCCGTCGTCCGTCCGTCTATTTATCTGTCCGTCTGTCCGTCCAAACAACCAAGGAGATTCATAAAAAAACTACTTGGAAAGCTAAAATAAGGTCAGTGCGACTAATATCCTCTGAGTTACGAGGCTCGGATGCACGCCTAGAATAATTCAAAATCGATACAAAAACTCCCGCACCTGAATAACTAATGCATTAATTGTCATGAATCTCTCAATATATATTTATCATAGTGTTCCATTTGTTCCGGAAGTCTTGTGGCGCCTTCTGTATATTCTTCTATATTTTTTTACGTTAATTTTTTTTTTTTAAGTATAAAATAACAGCAATCTTGTCAGTTTCTCAGCTATGGTTTCATCTGGTGTCCTGAAACCTTATGTGCTTATTGATTATAAGCGGGTGCCCTATGGTAATCACCCTGTCTGTCCGTATGTTCGTTTTAGAGTCTGCCTGTCCGTCCGTTCTCCAGACGATAACCCCAGGTTGAACTGACATATGGATTTCAAACGTGACTTGTATATGGCCCACCACTAAAGTAAGAACCTATTGATTTAAGGGTCATCAGGTCAAAGGTCAAGGTCACATGACCCACTTATTTTTGGATACAAAGTAAGTCAAACATCTGATGCCAAACTTTTCATATTGCGAATATAGCTGACCAGCTAATAGGGGAAGAGCTAAAATGAATTTGGGTGTCACCAGTTCAAAGGTCTAGGTCACAGGAGCCCTATTTCCCCAAAAATTTCCAGATGATAACCCCAGTTTGGTTTGACATATTAGTTTCAGACCTGACTTATGTATGGCCCAGAATTAAACTAAGAAACATATTGATTTTTGGGTCACGTTTTCTTTTCAATTTAAACCCGGTCTTCTAGATACTGCTCGCCTGCCAATAGGCGATGATTTTTTTTTTCGATTTTAATCCTCAAATGGGCTTATTTACGATAACTCTGGTTTGGTTAGACATAATGGCTTCAAATTTGATTTATTCATTGACCCATAACTAAAGTAAAGAACGATTTTGATATCAGGGTCCCGATGTCAAGTGTGAAGGTCATATGACCCACGTCTTAAAAATATTTAGGATGCATTGAGGATCAAACGTTTTATCCCAAACCTTCCATTTTTCTCAAGTCTTACCTGTCAATCAATAGTTGAGGAATTCAAGACATTTTGAGATTACTTGGTCAAGGGTCAAGGTCACATGACCCACATTTTGTGCAATTTTATTTAGATTTAATCGATCATTAGAAACACCACTCGACAAACAGACAAACAGCGATGATCACATACTTTTTTCAAAGTAGGTTGAGCTGCCAAAATCTTCCATAATCCCTGAGATTCAAATATATCCTTGACTAGCAGAGTTACCCGGCGTTGCCCGGTGGAAAGTGGAAAGAGGGGAAACTGCTCTTCGAGAAGAAAAAACTTCGAGATACAAATGAACGGTCTTCATGGCCTAAGCTTACTGTGGTTGGCTTCATACTCGAGAGGCTGAAACTTCGCGATTTCTTAATTTTGAACGTTTCAAGAGGGTTTCATTTGTGTGATTGCAGCAGAAACTGTGAAATCGAAGAACAAGGTTTTTCCATATATTATAAATATAAAATAAATATCACAATACCTCACTCAATACCAATATAGTCATTGTATTACGACCTGTGTCATAGTTGATGTTTTGACACTTATTATTACATGTTTGCATGAGAAGGTTGCGGTACCATCCACATATTATGTTGTTGATTAACAAACCATGTTTCCATAGTTGTGATAACTAATCCAGATGCATCATACCCCCTTGTTCATCCTAGATAAAAGGGCAGATTATTCCCGAGGGATTCATATTCGCGATTATTTCCCATTCGCGAATATCTGAATATTGTGAAATCAGAACCTTCGTAAAGCATATCTACATGTGCACATGAAGATGTAGTGAGAATTCCTTTATAAACAACATTCTGCGTTTTCCCATATGGGGCATAGACAAAGAGACATTTGTGGTTTCCATCACTTGAACATCCAACGAAGCTGGACATGAAATAAACATGGCTCTTCAAGGTGCAGGCAGCCACTGCCAGGGTCTGTCCTTGAGACTTATTGACTGACATAGCAAAACTAAGTCTGACGTGAAACTGCAGTCTTTGAAATGTAAATGTAACATCAGATGGAATAAGAGGAATCCTGGGAATAAAGACATGGGAGCTGGTGAAATCACGTGTTCATTTCTATCACCGGATTGCGCATACTGATCTGTTATGGTCGTCTGTTAGGTAAAAAAAATTGTTTCTCAGGCAGCGCCCGCGTCACCTTAGATCCCCAAGTGACAGCGTCAGTCAGTTCCCGGCCTTATAATACTTGAGCCATTTTAACTAATGAATATACTTCAAAATACAGAAAATTAACCTCAAACATTTGACCGTTAGACCGTAGCATCGTTTAATTATAACTATGGCCAAAAAAAGTGATGGTTCTGAGGCACCATCCCCGTCAATTTTAATGACCCGCAGCAACATTTTTTTTATTTTGATTTTCAATAGAAACTTACCAATTTTGAGCTCCAGCCGCTCGGACAGTTCTTTATAGAAGATAAAATAATACAATTTTAAAAAAATTTCCTTTGTTATGTAGTGCTTTTACCTGTTTAGTCAGTTATAATCATACTTTTCCCTGATCATATGACATTTTTATATGAAAACATACAAAAAAAGGAAAAAAAAAAAAAAAACACAACAAAAAACAAAAAAACGCCCGCCTGCATTGATTTCTGGAAAAAAGTGCCTATTTTTGTCTATTATATATCATATACCGTCTTTGAGATCTATTTTCTTCAGCGGCCGCAACGCGGCGCCGGTGTTGCGGCGTCAGGTTTCATAGCTAACGATGTGTTAATACGATTTCATTAAAAACCTATGTTCCAGTCTTTAAAAACATACTGTGAATGGGTCAAATTTTATGGTTACGGTATTCAGATGTAAATTTTCGTCCCACAAAAAGAATATGTTTTCGCGCTTTCAAGGTCATGCTTCGTGACCGTTCGGTCAAAATAATCATGGCTGCCGTCTCGGCCCATCGGTAGAGATCAAGGTTTAACGAAATTCAAGTGTAATAATTTTGTGAATAACATTTAAATATATGAGATATTTAAAGAAATTTCTATTGTTTTTCTATAAGAAACGATCTCATGCATTTCGATTGGGCATCCCCTGTGTAATGACCGTCGGTGGGCCCGCATGTTCCATGATTCACCGCAAGATCTGACATCCGTAGTCCTCAATAATCTGGTTTGCATGTTAATACTCGTAAAAGAAATAAAAATGTCACTAATTTCAAAGATCCTTTCAAACTGTGGACTAATTCGACGTACACTTATTGTCTAATATTGTAACCATTGGTTGTCAATTCTGTGCCAGTGCATGAGAAATAACGACATTTTATAATTTATTCATGGTAGAAAAAAAGTTAAAATAAAAGCCGCCCGCACGCATCAACATACAATTTTTTTTTGCCTTCTTACCCTTCTTGAATGAACGGGAATACAGGGACGGGTTTTGACATGCGAGGTCACAAAGTATAACGTTACCTGTGTACCTGTAGGCGCTGTTGTGACACCAGCAGATACATTCACTACGCATCGAGTCGAAAAGAATGGCCTCTGTTGAAACGTAGCCGAACTGACTTTGAGAGCCCAATCGAAAAGAAAAGCCTTTGTTTAAACGTAGCCGAACTGACTGTGAAAGCCTGATACGTGTTGAATGGCAAGGGCAGTTATTTTTTTTGGTAATTATTCTGAAAATAAAGGCACGGCTGAAACCGGTATGCAGCCTAAAATCATCCAGAATGCAGGTGGCAAATGTGGAAAGTGAAATATGCGTGCGGGAGCGCCCAGGAAGGCGTGCATTAAAATCCACGGGACAGACTTCCAGAATTATATTACAGATAAACATACATGAACATCTATACACAGGCATTCTCATAAAAAATAATTTGAATTAGAAAATAAACTGTGTGTTACTTTCTGTTTCATGAGTCATCTGTTTCTAATTCATCGCATTCACTTATCGCAGAGCCGTCTGGTCATTGTCACGGTTTGTATTGGGTGATGGGAAAATTCAGGGACATTTATTGGAGTCTTTTATACTGGCCCCAGTGGAAAGAAATACTGTTTTAAGCGCCATCTTGTGGTTAAAGCGGAAACTAAGTAAACAGTTCGGTTGCTTATCATATTTTAAGGCCAGTGTGTCTGTTGGTAATTACATACACGTGGATCATGTCACATATATACGCGGAATGAGCAGCTATTGTTGTACCTATACACCACTTACCGTGTAATTACTGAATCCTCAGCCGCTATGCGATGCTACTTGGGAGCGAACCCATACTAGGTCCCTCTCTGCCGCTTCCAGTGTAGTGACCCCATTGCATAAATTATGAGTCGGGGTTGGCCAGGTGAAAAAAACGAGAGCATATGTTTGATGCGGGAATACGTGTCCAGGACTTCAGGATCAGTCCCTGGGCGGATCCATGACGGTGGTACTCATTGAGTGGCGGTTCAAAGAAATGCGGTGGAGGGTGAAGGGCGGGTCCAGAAATGGTGGTGGTTGTGGAGGGGCGGATCCAGGAGAAGTAGGGGTTGTGGAGAGGCGGATCCAGGAATGGTGATGATGGTAGGTGAGTGGCGGATCTAGGAGAAGTAGGGGTTGTGGAGAGGCGGATCCAGGAATGGTGATGATGGTGGGTGAGTGGCGGATCCAGGAGAAGTAGGGGTTGTGGAGAGGCGGATCCAGGAATGGTGATGATGGTGGGTGAGTGGCGGATCCAGGAGAAGTAGGGGTTGTGGAGAGGCGGATCCAGGAATGGTGATGATGGTGGGTGAGTGGCGGATCTAGGAGAAGTAGGGGTTGTGGAGAGGCGGATCCAGGAATGGTGATGATGGTGGGTGAGTGGCGGATCCAGGAGAAGTAGGGGTTGTGGAGAGGCGGATCCAGGAATGGTGATGATGGTGGGTGAGTGGCGGATCCAGGAGAAGTAGGGGTTGTGGAGAGGCGGATCCAGGAATGGTGATGGTGGTGGGTGAGTGGCGGATCTAGGAGAAGTAGGGGTTGTGGAGAGGCGGATCCAGGAATGGTGATGATGGTGGGTGAGTGGCGGATCCAGGAGAAGTAGGGGTTGTGGAGAGGCGGATCCAGGAATGGTGATGATGGTGGGTGAGTGGCGGATCCAGGAGAAGTAGGGGTTGTGGAGAGGCGGATCCAGGAATGGTGATGATGGTGGGTGAGAGGCGGATCCAGGAGAAGTAGGGGTTCTGAAGAGGCGGATCCAGGAATGGTGATGATGGTGGGTGAGTGGCGGATCCAGGAGAAGTAGGGGTTGTGGAGAGGCGGGTCAAAAAATGGTGGTGATGGCGGGTGAGGGGCGGATCCATGCAGGAATGGTGGTGACGAGGGGCGGATCCAGGAAAGGTGGTGGTTGTGGAGGGACGGAAACATGGTGGTGGTGGATGTGGAGGGCGGATCCAGGAATGGTGATGGTGGTGGAATGTTAGGGGCGGATCCATGTTGGTGGTGGAGGGTGAGGGGTGGATCCATGTTGGTGGTGGAGGGTGAGGGGTGGATCCATGATGGTGGTGGAGGGTGAGGGGATCCAGGAGAAGTAACTAGAGGTTTTGGACAGGCGCGCCCAGGAGTAGGGCACCTGGGGTAGGCGGATCTATGGGATGGGGGGGGGGGTCTAAATGACTTTCCTTTTCAGAGATTTGGAATTTAGGGACAGAAAGCCCAGTTTAGCTCAGCTGACTTAAAGTCATCTCAAAATGATTAAAATATTGACACAAAAAGTCCAGTATCTGAATGTCTAATGCATTGATCGCCATGATACTTTGCATGCACATTGATCTTCGAGTGTTTCATCCTTTCCTTTAGAAATATTGCCGCACCTGTATTTTTCCAATATTTACGCATTTTTTTTCTCTATTTTGGAGACCTTCAAGAAGCAGTCGTCCGTTAACAGGGCATAAATCGTAACCGTTGGACCTAGAATCTTCTGGCTTACCATCAAGGGAGGTCCATAAAAACTCCTTTGAAATCCAAAATAAGGTCTCTGTAACCCATATCCTGCGAACTATGGATCTCATAACTACCCCGCAGAATAATTGAAAAAAATGATACAAAAGCACCACTATCTGAAATGCTAATGCATTGATCGCCATAATTCTTTACATGCATATTGATCATCGAGTGTTTTATCAGTTCCTGCAGCCTGATGGCGCCACCTGTATTTTTTTTCGAATCTACGCATTTAAACCGTTTAACATGGCACAAATCGTCCTTTTGAGCTATGTAAGTACCCCCAGAACAATTAAAAGTTTGATACATAAGCTCCAGTGTCTGAATAACTAGTGCATTGATCACCATGATCCTTTGTATGCATATTAATCATGGAGTGTTTCATCAGTTGTTTCAGACTGGTTGCGCCACCTGTATATTTTTCCCAAATTTTATACATTTTTTCTCTATTTTTTTTACCTTCATATGAACGGTCATCCGTTAACAGGGCAAAAATCGTAACCGTTGGACATAGAATCTTCTCACTTGACATCAAGAGAAGTCCATGAAAAATCTCTTTGGAAACCTGAAATTAGGTCTATGTTACCCATATCCTCCGAGTTAAGGGGCTCGTAAGTACCCCCAGAATAATTAAAAATTTAATACAAAAGCTCTAGTATATGTTTAACTAATGCATTGATTGCCATGATTCTTTGTATGCATATTGATCATTGAATGATCCATCAGTTCCTGCAGACTAGACGCACCACCTGTTTTTCTTAAATTTCATTACGCATTTTTTTTCTCATTTCTTGAGACCTTCAAATGAAGCAGTCTGGCTGTTAATAGGGCACATACTGTAACCGTTAAACCTAATCTTCTAACTGGACATCCAGTCTTAGGCAAATTTTCTGGGAGACCTGAAATTAGGTTAAAGTGACCTTTATTCTGCATGATATGTGAAAGAACATGATTTGAGCACCCTTAAGGACAGATTTGCATGATTGATTGCAGTTGGACCTAGAAACTTCTAATTTGATTAAGATCCAGGGAGGTTCCGATAAAACTTTCTTGGAAACCCGAAATATTGTCACTGTGACCTAAATCCTGCAACCTGTGTAAAAGATCATGATTTTTAACAATCCATCAGTCAGATCGGCACAAATGGTAGCAGGTGGATGTAAAATAAGGTCACTAACCTATATCTAAGATCTATTGGCAAAATGCATGATTTTGAGCACTGTGAATCCTGTTACCCATTGTTCAAGGTTCAGCTGAGCGTCATGGCCCATTGGCCACTTGTTTTATGACTATTAAAGGTCGCCCATACCTACACATATTACCATCGTGATATGTATTTAGTAATTTAGTAATTAATTAAAATTTAATTTAAATTGTCATATATATTTATTGAACTAACTACGTTTCTTAAACTCTAAATATTTGTTTTTAATTTTTTATGATTTTTTATTTCTTTTAAATGTTTGTTGAATGGTTGATTTTTTTGCCTCCTTTACATTAGTTTATATTTTTGGACCATGCAAAGAATAACCTGACACCAGGAAGACTTTGCGGATAAGTATACAATATTCGAATCTAAGATGTTAAAGTGTTAAAAATATCCTGTATGTATATCCTGCACATATAATGTGGTGTTTGTTCTTCTGGGTCCAACGGAGTAAAAATATAAAAAAAGAAGTAATATATTATGTTATATATGCATTGGTTTTGTAGGTTGTTCTCGATACAGATATTTCGAGCTATGCGTGAAATGTCATTTGTAATATTTTCCAGAATGACTGAATATTTTAGCCATCTAATTAATGACAGAGGGTCACATGTATTACATGAAAGGAAAAGCAGTGAGTAAGTGGAATAGGTCAGAAGGGATGTAACGTGACCACTGCGTAAGGAATGCAGTTTGGCATAATTTACCAGGATCTACGGCAGCAGCAAACAAGCTCTTTCTTACATACGTAGATTTGAGTGGAACAGACGGCAGGGAAAACCCAAACAACATCATATGTAGACAGAGGAGGAGAGGGCGATAAATAATAACAACAAAGATAAACAGAATCAGAAATCGTTGTAAATTGATACTTATGTTATAAAAGCAAATTATAGTATATATATATATATATATATATATATATATATATATACAAATATTTATAATTATACATTTTGTATATATATTATATATATATACTACAAGTAAAAAAATCCATATTATGATTAACAGTATTTTTTTGTTTGGGAAATTTAAATTTTTGCCCTTTTTTTCCTATTTCGTGGAATCTCGAGGTTAACTGAAAATCACCCAAACACAGTTCAATAGGAACTTTAATATTAGAAATGCTATTCGACTATTTTGTTTTAGATATAGACATGAAGACGGGATATTTAACATTGTCAATGGGCGAAGACGTGAATCCCTTCTTACTTTCTGGGAGACGGTGGGAGCAGCACATTGCAGGAATCGATTTTATTTCACCTGTTAAAGATCCTTTGGGCTCATTTCCTGGACTAGACATGAACTCTCGTCCAGTCGTTTGATGCTAATGAAGCCACCTCAGTTGATACCGTCTGCACAGATTACCTACATCAGGACCATCTAAAATAAGTTGGATATGGCTTATCCGCATTATTTCAAAAGTTTTAAAGCTTTGACCGGCAGGGAATACTTAACAACTTAAAAAAAGGAAAATAGCAAAAAAAAAAAAAAAAAAAAAAAAAAATGGCGCAATATTTAAGAAAGAAGCAACATTATCTGACTATAAAAACCTCTATTGTGGATTACAAATGCATACTTCTAAACGAATGTATGTATCTGTAAAAATACGCAAGTGTAAGCTCACGACAGCTTCTTATTAGTTCGGTATAACTACACATGTAATTGTATACACATGGACCAAACATTTCACATTATATTGTCCCCTCTATACGAAAACTTTTTTTGCAAATTTGATGCAGCCTATAACGTCAAGGTATGAAATGCCACAGAGATGAAAATTAGAATTGACCATAGGGCATAATTTCAGGCCGATACATTGAAGTACTACTGCGATATGTACTATTTTATTTTAAAAAAAAAAGACAAACATATAGACACTGCGAAGGTAGAGTAAGTGGCGCCACCAATCCTTGTTAGACACCAGTTCCCATGTAACCCTATAATATACATAGTGTAAGAAAGATCCGTCAAGGCGTCTACGAGGAGTTCTCCGGAAACGAACGCGGCGGTGGTTGAACCCGCGTGAAACTTGGTATCCGCAAAACTCCATGTCAATACAAATATCCATGTCAATGCAAGATGTCAAAAAAAGCCTATAGAAGATGAAAAATTCCACGTGAACGGCGGAAGTCATGGCTGAGAAATGATTTCGATAGAAATCCACTGTGGGTACATCCAGCTTATCCGTTTAAAAATACAAATAGACATAAAAATGGTGTAGATATACGCTTTAACCCCATGTTTTTTGGTTTTGGTTTTGTTTTGAATTGAATAGTTGGTTTGTTTAATGGCATATACAATGTCTGTAATTAATGAAAATAAAACAAATGACACAAGAATTGAAAGGTTTCGGCTCAAGTCCCCCCCCCCCCTCCATCTGGATCCCCCACTGATGAGATGACCAAGTTTGGGTACAACGTACTAGCCCACACAGGTTGATCAGGACCAGTACACAATCAAATGGTGACACTTTATATACTTTTTAAGATGTAAAAAGGCATAAATTATGTCATATATTCAAACACTGGGAATAACAGGACCAACTCGCTATCATGACCAATTTCCTAATTCGACCACAATGATAGATTTTGTACCTGTCGACCCTTTACGAACTATGACCGACCACCTTGCTAATTCAATTACGTAAGTTATTCATCCCAGAGGTCGTCGTGTTAGCGAGGTATAACTGTACACTTTATATTCTTTCATTTTTCAAATAACTGTCATGCTCTGTGATATAAGTAACAGTTAAATGTCCCTACAGGGCTCTCTACTTAGAATTTACGTGCACCCTATTTCCGACATGTTTATCTTTTTATCAAAAACAAACACACCCACGTTGTATCCAATACTGAAAGTTCAGGTCAGATTAAACGTTTTTATTAAACACTTCAAGAGCTCTAGATTTGAAATCCCGGATCCTACCTACGCAAGTCTTGATCCGGCTGACCTCAAACCAACGGGTGCCCTCTTAGGCCTATTACAATATGATAATGATTGGCCTTGTTTTCTGATTGTTTTATTTGCTTCGTTTTCATATAAGGTCTGAGACGTGGACTACTTGTAACCCCGCCGCTCCTAATAACAGAATAATGTCGACCTCTTCAGAGTCAGCTTAGGGATTGATTTTCTCTCGGATGACGTTGACACCCATTGGCGTGTTTTATATGACAGATGTGACATAGGTATCTTGATGTTTGATAATCTGACTTTAGCATAGGTGTCGATGACCTATTAAAACCTAGAAAACTAAGAATAATATATCAATGTTCCTTGGAACTTTCATATTGAACCTAGCCTAATAGCCAAGGCGTTTGACTAAAGGGAGAAAGGCTCCCAGTTCAAGGGCTCCCAGAATATACAATCTGATGAAATATCTAAGGGATTTACTCTAATGCAATTCGTAACGACATATTATATGACTTTTTTATCCTCTCGATTGTCCCTAGCCCTATCCATTTAATAACTGAAAGTCTTAATGAACATATTTTATAGATTTGTTGGTTACAGCAAGCGGCGCTACCAACAGGCCATGTACCTCTTCTAAAAAAAACTTCTGTTATGTCGTTCAACAGAACGACCTAATAGCAAGTCAATATTGTAACCGTTCGTAGTTAAATGTAAATGGATAACCGTCATTTACTCTTCCATCTACAATGATAATTTCAAGTTGGGCTTATACAAAGGAGTGCTATATACGGTCTCTCCATTTTCAACCCCACTCCAACAGTTCAAAGTAATGTGTAATTTTTAATTCAGAACGTCAAACGTACTTTACAAATCGAATGTTCGCGCTGCACATGACTCTGAATCCTCTAATAAAAACTTTTAAGTCCGAGTTTGAAACTGAATTTGAATAATTAATCATTGGATCAAATGCGAAACTCTCTGAGTCCTTCGATGAAAATACGTAAAAATTCAGAATCCGTAAGTCCTTTCCTAAAAACCTGGGATCGAATTCAGCAGTTTCGACTATTTGACTTGTTTTCTGGCTAATCGAGACCTTTACATCCGAATCCACCCCCGAATTCGAATGAATTAAACGGATCGAAATTTGCGATTTGTTATCATTGTAATTGAACCTTACTCGTGGGCACAGACCTAAATATGAGACCTCAAGCATAACCTAAACCACTGAACACGTATGATCGAATCCGACAATTTGTCGACCGAATTTGTGACCCCGAATCCTCTAGTCAAGTTCTCTTGATTTCGAACCACTGCATATACCTGCCTCTATATGTCACAGGTTAAAACGTGTGCGGCTAAGGAATTAAGCAAGTGCGACTGGAAACGTTCCTTAACTATAAACTTACTATTGCGACTTTGTCTTAACCGAGGCGAGGTGTATCATTAAGTGTTTCTTTTGTGAAAAAGGTTATCGTGTTAGTTGTAAGTAAGGCAAGGTTTCTGTTCAGCTCCTTACATGTAATACTCTTTAATCAAGTACGATAATATTAACCCTGAACACGCTATGAATAAAAAACAATACGGCCTGCAGGACTACTGGCCCGGCCGCCCACACGGATGATAACACCGGGTACAACTTATACGGCGTGTGAATATACAAGTATAAAAGAGATACTCCTTATCAATCACTGTTAACCTACAGGTGATCTCGACAATCATATGAAGTATACCCAGTCGCTTAGGGATGGTAAGTACACGCGCCTACGGACTGGTGTGATTTAGGACAATGGTTTGACTTGTTCGGGGACGGGGCTCTGGCGTTCATGGAAGAAGGACCCATGGCTTTGTCACGGATAGTCCTTTTGGGGATATTTTGTACGTTAATAGTCCCCGTGGTGGAGGGTAAATGCGGCCGATGGTCTGATTGGTCAGACTGCAGCAGGACGTGTGGTGGAGGTTTACAAACACGTACTAGAGCCAGGGAGGGATGGATTTTCGGCGACTGTAAAGAAACCACGGAGACCCGGTCCTGTAACACGGGGTGCTGCCCGGTTGACTGTAGATGGTTCGTTTGGGGAGCGTGGTCATCGTGCTCAGCAAAATGTGGGGCGGGGTACAACAGCCGGACACGCAGCATGATACCCGCGTCTTGTGGCGGCGTGCCTTGCTCCGGCTTTTCAACATCCCACAGACCTTGTAACTTGGGACCATGTCCGGACGACTGCCTGTTTGGAGAGTGGTCAGACTGGACGGACTGTGACAAAGAGTGCGGAGGCGGTCAACAGCAGAGGAACAGAGCCGTGCTGAAGGGCGGCGCAAAGTGTCAGGGTTCTAAGGCGGAAGTCAGACGATGTAACACTTTCCGGTGTCCCAGGAAATGCCGCTGGGGAGCTTGGACTAAGTGGTCAACATGCTCGGTGAGTTGTGGGACTGGTGAACAGGAGAGGAAGAGAGAACGTGTTGCTGATGAGAACAACGAGGGGAGCGGTGACGTAGATCAGGGCGCTGAAGGCAGCGGAGAAGTAGACCAGGGGAACACTGGGAGCGGAGAAGCCGAAAATCAGGGCGAGGGGAGCGGGGACGTGGGACTTGTGGACGAGGGCAGCGGTGATGAAGGAGTTGCTGCTGAGGGGAGCGGTGATGTTAATGATAAAGGTGATGAAGGAAGTGGTGATGAAGATGACAAGAATAATAAGTGTGAAGGTCAACAGGTGCAACGTCGCCAGTGTGTGCTTGAGGAGTGTAAAGGTGAGTGAATGATACGTAATTTTAAATGAACCTAAAAAAAGTTTTTGGGTAATCAATATTCAAGTTAACACGGTTATTCTTAAAGTTAACCTAGAGAGAATACTACTACTACTGCCGCTGTTACTACTTTACTAATACTAATACTACTTATACCAGTCGTTGGAATCAGTTGTAAAATCGTATTCGATGATTCAAAGATAGAAAACGACCGATGATCGATTATTAATCGATTGTTTTATGTACAATCTATATTATCATGAAATATGTTGTAAAGAATTATACCTAAAATATTGACCGAGTAAATTCAGTCTAAGTTTTACATCACCCTAAAAATTCAAGGTAATGGCCGGGTTTTTGACACTTATTAATTCCACCAGGTTAAGTTTTAATGCTGTTTGCTGTTTTTTGTCCCGTCCTCTCTAGATCTCTATCAGAATTATAATTCTACTACTACTGTGTGTACTGTTTAGACACTTTACACTTTTATGATGACATTATATGTTCATATATTTAAAAAAGGAAACATCTCCACACAGGGTATAATTACAATATATTGTAAAGACTACATGTTCAGATTGGACCAAAACATAGATTAACGCATGCCTTTAACTTGAAAACAACTAAATATATTAGCGGGACAGTATTGAAAAAGACCTGTAAGTGAATGTTTTATACTCATTCCTTTGCCTGAGCGGAGAGATACTTCACCTAAAAACGATTTAAGGAATTGATCGCATGCTTGATCTTTTGTCAATTGTTATAGCCTATGCAAAACAACATATTATTATTTTTATACATAATATTCATTATTTTGAACTATTTTTTTTTATTAATTGAAGAAACGTTTGTCTGAAATGAAATCAATACGTGTTAACTATCCTAAACAATGTTTAAAAATATTGAAATCTCTGCTAAAGATGATTTTCCCGCAGTATTATACCAAGGTTTCCTTGACTGTAGTCCCTGTACCCCCTGTCCTGCCGGTAGACAAGATGGCCTGCCCTGAACCAATAGAGGCCGAGGACGGAGCAAGAGTTATCCAATCACAAAACATGTACAACACCAAATTCTGTCACATGATATTCGACCAAACAGCAACCGGCGACTTCTATAGCCTCGAAGTGAAATTGTTTCACGTCATCCGTGCGAGGCGGAGAGGATTTCTAGGAGCTGTATACAACGTGATCGACCCCCAAAACTACGACTTTATCTACTTCCGGTAAGTATCATATTTATTTAATTGTTTTCAGTCAATAGTAAAAGTTTGGTTCTCTCTCTCTCTCTCTCTCTCTCTCTCTCTCTCTCTCTCTCTCTCTGCAGATCTGTCTTTCTCCCACACAAACGCAAAAATTCTATTGAAGCGGTACCGTATGGTTATCACTTTGTCCATCCGTCTGCCCGTCCACAAATTTATTTCCGGATGATAACTCCAGTTTCGTTTAACATATGGATTTCACACTTAATATATAAATGGCCTACCACTAAAGCAAGAACCCTATTGAATTTAAGGTCATGAGGTAAAAGGTCAATGTGTCAGGACTCACATTTTTTAAAAACTTTATGGATGCATTTTCAGCCAAACTTTCCATGCCAGTCATTCCATCTTACACATATATGTTCAAAGGTCAAGGTAAAAGGGGCCATCTGTCAACATATTCATTTCCAGATTATAACTCCAGTTTGGATTCACATATGGATTTCTAACTTGACTTTTACATGGCCTAACACTTAAACATCCTTCCTCATTTAGGGACATGAGGTCAGAGGTAAAGGGCACAGTCCCAACATCTTTAAAAAAGGTTATGGATGCATTTTAAGCAAAACATTTCATACCAGAGGTTCTATCTTACACATATAGCTCACCTGCAAATACAAAAAATATCCCTTTTCCTATTGAGGTCACAAGGTTAAGGAGCAAGGTCACAGGAATCATCTGTCCACGCAATGATTTCCAAAATCCTACCATTACTCCAATCACATATAGATTTCAAACTTAATATATATATATATGGTCCACCAAAAAAGCAAGAACCCTATTGATTTTGGGGTCATGAGGTCAGAGGTCAAGGTCTCAGGACTCATATTTTTAAAAATGTGTGAATGCCTTTTAAACCAAACTTTTCTTGCTAGTCTTTCCTTTATGCTTCAGTGTTTGAATACTGTTTTGGGTCAGTTTCCTCTGTCTCTGGGTGTAATCAGGTCTTTTATTATATTTTCCAAGCATCACTTAGCCTACACTAGAAGTCTATGGGCCCTCTGCGGGGCCCTTCCTGACGTGTCAGTATTCTTCTAGTCTAACTTAATTACTTTATTCTCATGCAACGGACAGTGCCGCCATGCCTGGCATGAATCCTTTCGACCCTCTGAATATATAGCAGCCATGCATATACAAATAACATTTACAGAGACCATCAGATCTGGTATTTATGACCTCCATGGTTACCATTTTACAGGTACACTATCAAAATGTCTTGTTTATTTAAGCATTTTCCAAAGAGGCTGTGGCAGGCAGGTTTCCAGGTAAAGACTTCGTTGTGCAGTGTATAGACCACAAGTTTCCATTTTTTTGCATATACATCCTTTCTTATTATATCTGCTTTAATCTTTAATACATTATATTTTAAATTACTTTGATAACTTTGCAAAAAGATAAATTACACATAAAAATGTTAGCAACTTCAGTTTATTTTTTCTTAAGCCGTTGTAACAAAAAAAATTGGAAAATTGGAAAAAGTACAAATGTATTCATACACTGTGCATGGGAGGGATATCACCAAGAAACCTTTAAATGGCTGTATGGAAAACTGTGCCCAAAAAGGTGTGTGATCCACAAAACTAGACGACCTGAGGTCGAACGCTTGCCGGAAGTGACCGGAAATAAGACAGCGAAATAGATGGACAGTTACTAGGCAGACAGACAGGGAACATTTGGATCTGATCAAATGAAAAACCTCTATCATGGGGAAAACAGTAGCACATATGAATAAGGTCTTGCTGATTTTCAAAAGTCAAAGAGGAGTAGACAGAGAGACAGACAGACAGACAGACAGACAGACGGATAGAGAGACATTAATAGTGTTGTTATTAGTAGCCATCCTATACAGGATAATCCATTTTTGGACAGAAATAAAAATAAAGGAAGTCCAACTGAATCCTTGGCAGTTCTCCTATTCTTGAGTGCTGGAAATAAGAAAAGCACTGAAAATGAAACTTGAAGAGTTGAACGTCCAGAATGCCGAAATGCAAGCGAAGCCGCGTTCGTGTTAGACAGAGACCCGACCTCTGGGTAAGGGAGACGTGACCTTTCATTCCTGGACAAATAGGTCGGCCTGAGGACATCTTCAAGTCTGATGATGGCTTAAATTAGGGCTGTCCTTGAAGAAAAAAGGCAGTCGGTCAGCCTGCGTCCGGGAATTATAAAATTCCAAGAAGTCCTGCCCATCACGGATTAACTGTAATGTCCCCTTGGTGTAGGTTATCTGTAATGTGAAATTTAATATATTTTAAAAATTGGAATCTTTGGTTAAAAAAGGAGAGACTTTTAAGGAGTCTGAAGTGGTAAGTAATAAGATAAAAAAATTTGAGGCCCTAGTTCCGTGGTGGGTTAGGACTTCATATATAAAAATATATTCTGGCATGAGAGAGGGGTGCTGTCAAATTTTTTGGCGCCTGCCGCACGTTTGTGAATAAAACGGTACACTTGACACGGGCGCGATGGAAATTTAAGAGGAAAGGTAGTAATCCCAAGCCGTAGTTGAGTTGTTTTGACCCCAGAGTTTGCAGTCCTAGCTGAAATAGGCATGGGACGGGCTCTTTTTTAAACCCGGAACGCCAGAAGAGGCTGGAGATTGAATGAAGGATTGGGCCATTTTTTTATCCGAAAAACCTGGGAATTGACAATTAAAAAAAATGACAGGGACCTTCTTAGCCCGTTCCAGCTCAGGGAACGGTCATTAGAATATTGTCGGGAATCCATATTATCCTACCTGTGGGCTGGGACGGTCCAGAAAACCGCAATTATACGGGTATCCATAAAATTGTATGTCAATTTTTGTCATTAATAAATACATATACATCTATAACGCGGACAGCTGGAGAATTCGCGGAGAATTCATCATGATGATATTATTAAATGTGAGCAAAGGTACAATTTATGTTTTGTATCATATTCCCTTATGAACCTGTAAATTTGATATCCTGCATGGTTTTGTTACGGTTTGCACAGTAAACTGTTGAAAAAATATATAGTGTTTAGCGTTTTCGTCTGATGTAAGATCGGTAGTCAATGTTAGCTGGTGATCCAGATTGGTGTTAGTGGCAGTCCCACATTGTTTGCGCTGGTTATTATTTCGGTAATTTAACAGTGAATAAATGTCTTTAGAGTAATATAGTGGTAGATTTTAAATGATTTTAACGTGTAATTAAAAGTATCATTGCATATAAAATCTCTCCGTGAATTGTCCGGGAATTCCCCGCGTTTACATATAAACGCATTTACCAGCCGTATGAAAGTTTTTGTCCGCTTTCATAATGTTTGCCGTGCCCCGGACACAAATTTAAGACGAGATGGACTAAACCCCGCCCCTGTAGGATTGTTTGGACTCTGAAGAAACGAACCCTCGCAGGAAATGCGGTGGGACGGGCTCTTTCTTATTCGATGAACGCTCGAAAAGAGTGGTGAATGATTGAAAAAATAGGGTCATTTTCACTGTCATCTTGAATAACGGAATAAATATTTTTTTTTAAATTCATAGAGACTTGGTCATCCAATAACAGCAGAAAAAAAATGTTCTTTCAAATGTTGTGTGGTGTCCATTGTACACTCGCCCACCGCCGGGATCCAAAGAGAAGCCTGGATTTAACTGCAAAAAAAACACAAACCCCCCCCCCCCCCCAAAAAAAAAAAAAAAAAAAAAACAAAAAAACTTTTATTCATTTTATTTTTATTTTTTATTACTGGATGTAATTGAATATCATGGTTTATTTATAAAAAAATAAGATGCAATTCATTGGATGAAAAGAGATTTTATTAAATATATTGATACATGTTTATAACAGTTTGATATTTGATTTTTTTTAATTTATAGACAGACAATTTGTTACCTCAAATCTGTACTCATGGTCCAACATGCATGTATTTGGTGTTCTTAGACCCATTTTAGGGTGTATATCCATGATAACAAGATAATTTTACCTTGTTCCCACCAGCAAACATTTCAAGCCCCAAGAAAGCTGATTTCAGCTGAGGACAGTATATGGCTTATTATACACAGGCAAATAGTGTTTTGGACCACCTCATCTCCACCAGACTCATCACACACACCTGGTTTGGCTTGACCCTTGACCGATCATGACCAAAAACAATAGGCTCCGAGAAGAACCGATTATACACTCTATCTATAAGTATCAGGACGATTGGTGCAAAATTGTGGCCTGTAGAGCGGGGACATACAGACAAACAAACAAACGGAACTGATCAACATACTTGTCGAAATCTCTGATTCCGGCAAGCAATAAACTATAACGCGACAGAAATGGCAAACCGGCCCGCAAAGAGTGCCTGTGGTCACTTATGTTATACGGCGAACGCTATAATTTTTGCAGTCACGGGAAAGCGTGTCTGTCTTTCATACTAAAACGCGTGCATGCATGCGTGATGGCATATGTATTTGTGCATGCGGGTTTTAATTTTTACAAAGTTGCTAAAATTTGTGGGGACCGTGTATGATTAAACAAAAGAGGTCATGGGCAGAAAGGCCATGAAACGCCAATTCATATGGTGTACAGTTTATGTACCTAAAATGTGTAGTTTTGGAGATATGGTTAAACAATGATAGTAGGTACGGGGTTGCAGTGCAGCGCCCCCTAGCGGTTATTTTCCAAAAACTGAACAATTGCTTTCGAGATATTAGTGTATGACGTAACATGTATCAGTTTCAAAAGGATGCCTGCATATCTGTGGCCTATAGGGCATGTCACCGTGAAATCGCGAAATCTCATTCGACGAGAAACGGTGCGAGATTTTGCAAGATTTTTGGTTGGATCACCGAGAACTCACCAAGGGCTACAAGATGCAAAAATTTTGACCTCTCTAGCATAAAAACTGACAGAGTTAGAAGCTGAAAACTGCATATTTTCAAAATTCAAAGGTTTTACCCCAAAAATAGAGAAATCTGGCAATAGCGCCATTTGGCACCTATGCGCAAAAATAAGCCCATGGACCCTAGTTTAAGGTGCTGTGATGGAAATGGCCCAATGTTTAATAGTTCTGGAGGTATAGCACCAAAACAAATTTTCCTGTTTTTTCACCTGCAACGCCCCCTGGCGGCCATTTCCAAAATCTGAAAAACCCGTTTCGAGATATTCTTATGTTACATAAAATATCTCAGAATCAGTAAAATTGCTGCCAATTTGAAAAATATCACGAAATTCCATGATTTCTCCCCAAAATTGCGTAACCATGGTAACAGCGAAATCAGGCAATTTTGCAGTGTTGGAAGTGGCCATGCAGTGGCAAATAAAACGGGCTACAGATTAGGTGCCTACGGCTATTTTTGACGAAGCTATGAAGAAAAAACCGTTTTTGAGCTTTTTGGTGACCCTGACCTTGACCCTTGACCGATCATGACCAAAAACAATAGGCTCCGAGAAGAACCCATTATACACTCTATCTATAAGTTTCAGGACGATTGGTGCAAAATTGTGGCCTGTAGAGCGGGGACATACAGACAAACAAACAAACGGAACTGATCAACATACTTGTCGAAATCTCTGATTCCGGCAAGCAACAAACATACGCGGGTGATCAACATACTTGCGAAAATCGAAGATTTCCGGCAAGCAACAAACAGACATACGCAACTGACCAATATGCTTGCGGAAATCGAAGATTTCCGGCAAGCAATAAAGTATGGACTGTGCCTCCAACATGTATGATCATAGACGGGGCCCGGAGAGGCCGTCACGGACCGCTGCACACGCCGGCCGCCCACCGTAAGGACCCTGCCGCCACTTGCGGCGACGGCGAGTGTCTTCGTGGTATGGCGAAAAACGGCGCGAGATTTGACGAGACTAACAATGCGACCCCTGAATGTGACTGCGAGTGTCCGACGCTATCCGGCGCTGCAGACCATGTGTCTGTGGCGTAAAAAAATGACAGAATTATAGGCATTTCTTTGAATGGTCCCGTGTTCTCGTTTCACGAGAAACGGTGCGAGATATGACGAGACTTTCTATTGAATGACTAAGAACTAGACGGATGCTGTCTAACGCCGAAAACCAGACCTTTCTATGGCAAATATCAACAGAGATAGAAGCAGGTAAACTTCGTATTTTCAAGTTGTCACGTTTTACCCCAAAATTTGGTAACCATGGTAACGGCAGTACAAAGCTACATGTGCGGAGGAATAAGCCAATGTTCCTAGTTTCAGATACCACCAAAAAAAATGGTGTCACGTTTAATATTTTTTGAGATATTGCAGAAAAATGATCTGTTACAGTGTTTCAGGTACCACGCCCCCTGGTGGCTATTTCCAAAAAATGAAAAACTGATTTCGAGATATTTATAAAATAACACAAAATATATCAATTTCAAAGCCATTGTTAAAAAAATGCAACCTGTAGGTCATATTGAATGAAATCTCGAAGACTCTCGTTTGACGAGAAACGGTGCGAGATTTTGCAAGATTTTTGATTGGATCACCGAGAACTCACCAAGGGCTACAAGATGCAAAAAAATTGACCTCTCCAGCATAAAAACTGACAGAGTTAGAAGCTGAAAACTGCATATTTTCAAAATTCAAAAGTTTTACCCCAAAAGTAGAGAAATCTGGCAATAGCGCACTTTGGCACCTATGCGCAAAAATAAGCCCATGGACCCCAGTTGAAGGTGCTGTGATGGAAATGGCCCAATGTTTAATAGTTCTGGAGGTATAGCACCAAAACAAATGTTCATGTTTTTTCATCTGCAACGCCCCCTGGCGGCCATTTCCAAAATCTGAAAAAACAATTTCGAGATATTCTTGTGTTACATAAAATATCTCAGAATCAGTACGATTGCTGCAAATTTGAAAAATATCACGAAATTCCATGATTTCTCCCCAAAATTGCGTAACCATGGTAACAGAAAATTTGAGTAAGCTACATGTCAAAAGAAAGGCCAGGTGATGACGAAAAATATGAGCTATTGCAGAAGTGGATAAGCCTATTTATGGCGAAGTTATAGTGCAAAAACCGTTAACCATACCTGTCGTGACCTTGACCTTTGACTTTTGACCTATTTTAACCAAAAACAATAGGGCACCTAGAAATTATGTTTTTCATCATCCCTGTAAGTTTCAAGGTGATTGTGGCAAAGTTGTGGCCAGGAGAGTGCAGACAAACAAACAGACAGACAGACAAACAGACATACGCAACTGACCAACATGCTTGCGGAAATCGAAGATTTCCGGCAAGCAATAAAGTATGGACTGTGCCTCCAACATGTATGATCATAGACGGGGCCCGGAGAGGCCGTCACGGACCGCTGCACACGCCGGCCGCCCACCGTAAGGACCCTGCCGCCACTTGCGGCGACGGCGAGTGTCTTCGTGGTATGGCGAAAAACGGCGCGAGATTTGACGAGACTAACAATGCGACCCCTGAATGTGACTGCGAGTGTCCGACGCTATCCGGCGCTGCAGACCATGTGTCTGTGGCGTAAAAAAATGACAGAATTATAGGCATTTCTTTGAATGGTCACGTGTTCTCGTTTCACGAGAAACGGTGCGAGATATGACGAGACTTGCGATTGAATGACTAAGAACTAGACGGATGCTGTCTAACGCCGAAAACCAGACCTTTCTATGGCAAATATCAACAGAGATAGAAGCAGGTAAACTTCGTATTTTCAAGTTGTCACGTTTTACCCCAAAATTTGGTAACCATGGTAACGGCAGTACAAAGCTACATGTGCGGAGGAATAAGCCAATGTTCCTAGTTTCAGATACCACCAAAAAAAATGGTGTCACGTTTAATATTTTTTGAGATATTGCAGAAAAATGATATGTTACAGTGTTTCAGGTACCACGCCCCCTGGTGGCTATTTCCAAAAAATGAAAAACTGATTTCGAGATATTTATAAAATAACACAAAATATATCAATTTCAAAGCCATTGTTAAAAAAATGCAACCTGTAGGTCATATTGAATGAAATCTCGAAGACTCTCGTTTGACGAGAAACGGTGCGAGATTTTGCAAGACTTTTGGTTGGATCACCGAGAACTCACCAAGGGCTACAAGATGCAAAAAAATTGACCTCTCCAGCATAAAAACTGACAGAGTTAGAAGCTGAAAACTGCATATTTTCAAAATTCAAAAGTTTTACCCCAAAAGTAGAGAAATCTGGCAATAGCGCACTTTGGCACCTATGCGCAAAAATAAGCCCATGGACCCCAGTTGAAGGTGCTGTGATGGAAATGGCCCAATGTTTAATAGTTCTGGAGGTATAGCACCAAAACAAATGTTCATGTTTTTTCATCTGCAACGCCCCCTGGCGGCCATTTCCAAAATCTGAAAAAACAATTTCGAGATATTCTTGTGTTACATAAAATATCTCAGAATCAGTACGATTGCTGCAAATTTGAAAAATATCACGAAATTCCATGATTTCTCCCCAAAATTGCGTAACCATGGTAACAGAAAATTTGAGTAAGCTACATGTCAAAAGAAAGGCCAGGTGATGACGAAAAATATGAGCTATTGCAGAAGTGGATAAGCCTATTTATGGCGAAGTTATAGTGCAAAAACCGTTAACCATACCTGTCGTGACCTTGACCTTTGACTTTTGACCTATTTTAACCAAAAACAATAGGGCACCTAGAAATTATGTTTTTCATCATCCCTGTAAGTTTCAAGGTGATTGTGGCAAAGTTGTGGCCAGGAGAGTGCAGACAAACAAACAGACAGACAGACAAACAGACATACGCAACTGACCAACATGCTTGCGGAAATCGAAGATTTCCGGCAAGCAATAAAGTATGGACTGTGCCTCCAACATGTATGATCATAGACGGGGCCCGGAGAGGCCGTCACGGACCGCTGCACACGCCGGCCGCCCACCGTAAGGACCCTGCCGCCACTTGCGGCGACGGCGAGTGTCTTCGTGGTATGGCGAAAAACGGCGCGAGATTTGACGAGACTAACAATGCGACCCCTGAATGTGACTGCGAGTGTCCGACGCTATCCGGCGCTGCAGACCATGTGTCTGTGGCGTAAAAAAATGACAGAATTATAGGCATTTCTTTGAATGGTCACGTGTTCTCGTTTCACGAGAAACGGTGCGAGATATGACGAGACTTGCGATTGAATGACTAAGAACTAGACGGATGCTGTCTAACGCCGAAAACCAGACCTTTCTATGGCAAATATCAACAGAGATAGAAGCAGGTAAACTTCGTATTTTCAAGTTGTCACGTTTTACCCCAAAATTTGGTAACCATGGTAACGGCAGTACAAAGCTACATGTGCGGAGGAATAAGCCAATGTTCCTAGTTTCAGATACCACCAAAAAAAATGGTGTCACGTTTAATATTTTTTGAGATATTGCAGAAAAATGATATGTTACAGTGTTTCAGGTACCACGCCCCCTGGTGGCTATTTCCAAAAAATGAAAAACTGATTTCGAGATATTTATAAAATAACACAAAATATATCAATTTCAAAGCCATTGTTAAAAAAATGCAACCTGTAGGTCATATTGAATGAAATCTCGAAGACTCTCGTTTGACGAGAAACGGTGCGAGATTTTGCAAGACTTTTGGTTGGATCACCGAGAACTCACCAAGGGCTACAAGATGCAAAAAAATTGACCTCTCCAGCATAAAAACTGACAGAGTTAGAAGCTGAAAACTGCATATTTTCAAAATTCAAAAGTTTTACCCCAAAAGTAGAGAAATCTGGCAATAGCGAACTTTGGCACCTATGCGCAAAAATAAGCCCATGGACCCCAGTTGAAGGTGCTGTGATGGAAATGGCCCAATGTTTAATAGTTCTGGAGGTATAGCACCAAAACAAATGTTCATGTTTTTTCATCTGCAACGCCCCCTGGCGGCCATTTCCAAAATCTGAAAAAACAATTTCGAGATATTCTTGTGTTACATAAAATATCTCAGAATCAGTACGATTGCTGCAAATTTGAAAAATATCACGAAATTCCATGATTTCTCCCCAAAATTGCGTAACCATGGTAACAGAAAATTTGAGTAAGCTACATGTCAAAAGAAAGGCCAGGTGATGACGAAAAATATGAGCTATTGCAGAAGTGGATAAGCCTATTTATGGCGAAGTTATAGTGCAAAAACCGTTAACCATACCTGTCGTGACCTTGACCTTTGACTTTTGACCTATTTTAACCAAAAACAATAGGGCACCTAGAAATTATGTTTTTCATCATCCCTGTAAGTTTCAAGGTGATTGTGGCAAAGTTGTGGCCAGGAGAGTGCAGACAAACAAACAGACAGACAGACAAACAGACATACGCAACTGACCAACATGCTTGCGGAAATCGAAGATTTCCGGCAAGCAATAAAGTATGGACTGTGCCTCCAACATGTATGATCATAGACGGGGCCCGGAGAGGCCGTCACGGACCGCTGCACACGCCGGCCGCCCACCGTAAGGACCCTGCCGCCACTTGCGGCGACGGCGAGTGTCTTCGTGGTATGGCGAAAAACGGCGCGAGATTTGACGAGACTAACAATGCGACCCCTGAATGTGACTGCGAGTGTCCGACGCTATCCGGCGCTGCAGACCATGTGTCTGTGGCGTAAAAAAATGACAGAATTATAGGCATTTCTTTGAATGGTCACGTGTTCTCGTTTCACGAGAAACGGTGCGAGATATGACGAGACTTGCGATTGAATGACTAAGAACTAGACGGATGCTGTCTAACGCCGAAAACCAGACCTTTCTATGGCAAATATCAACAGAGATAGAAGCAGGTAAACTTCGTATTTTCAAGTTGTCACGTTTTACCCCAAAATTTGGTAACCATGGTAACGGCAGTACAAAGCTACATGTGCGGAGGAATAAGCCAATGTTCCTAGTTTCAGATACCACCAAAAAAAATGGTGTCACGTTTAATATTTTTTGAGATATTGCAGAAAAATGATCTGTTACAGTGTTTCAGGTACCACGCCCCCTGGTGGCTATTTCCAAAAAATGAAAAACTGATTTCGAGATATTTATAAAATAACACAAAATATATCAATTTCAAAGCCATTGTTAAAAAAATGCAACCTGTAGGTCATATTGAATGAAATCTCGAAGACTCTCGTTTGACGAGAAACGGTGCGAGATTTTGCAAGACTTTTGGTTGGATCACCGAGAACTCACCAAGGGCTACAAGATGCAAAAAAATTGACCTCTCCAGCATAAAAACTGACAGAGTTAGAAGCTGAAAACTGCATATTTTCAAAATTCAAAAGTTTTACCCCAAAAGTAGAGAAATCTGGCAATAGCGCACTTTGGCACCTATGCGCAAAAATAAGCCCATGGACCCCAGTTGAAGGTGCTGTGATGGAAATGGCCCAATGTTTAATAGTTCTGGAGGTATAGCACCAAAACAAATGTTCATGTTTTTTCATCTGCAACGCCCCCTGGCGGCCATTTCCAAAATCTGAAAAAACAATTTCGAGATATTCTTGTGTTACATAAAATATCTCAGAATCAGTACGATTGCTGCAAATTTGAAAAATATCACGAAATTCCATGATTTCTCCCCAAAATTGCGTAACCATGGTAACAGAAAATTTGAGTAAGCTACATGTCAAAAGAAAGGCCAGGTGATGACGAAAAATATGAGCTATTGCAGAAGTGGATAAGCCTATTTATGGCGAAGTTATAGTGCAAAAACCGTTAACCATACCTGTCGTGACCTTGACCTTTGACTTTTGACCTATTTTAACCAAAAACAATAGGGCACCTAGAAATTATGTTTTTCATCATCCCTGTAAGTTTCAAGGTGATTGTGGCAAAGTTGTGGCCAGGAGAGTGCAGACAAACAAACAGACAGACAGACAAACAGACATACGCAACTGACCAACATGCTTGCGGAAATCGAAGATTTCCGGCAAGCAATAAAGTATGGACTGTGCCTCCAACATGTATGATCATAGACGGGGCCCGGAGAGGCCGTCACGGACCGCTGCACACGCCGGCCGCCCACCGTAAGGACCCTGCCGCCACTTGCGGCGACGGCGAGTGTCTTCGTGGTATGGCGAAAAACGGCGCGAGATTTGACGAGACTAACAATGCGACCCCTGAATGTGACTGCGAGTGTCCGACGCTATCCGGCGCTGCAGACCATGTGTCTGTGGCGTAAAAAAATGACAGAATTATAGGCATTTCTTTGAATGGTCACGTGTTCTCGTTTCACGAGAAACGGTGCGAGATATGACGAGACTTGCGATTGAATGACTAAGAACTAGACGGATGCTGTCTAACGCCGAAAACCAGACCTTTCTATGGCAAATATCAACAGAGATAGAAGCAGGTAAACTTCGTATTTTCAAGTTGTCACGTTTTACCCCAAAATTTGGTAACCATGGTAACGGCAGTACAAAGCTACATGTGCGGAGGAATAAGCCAATGTTCCTAGTTTCAGATACCACCAAAAAAAATGGTGTCACGTTTAATATTTTTTGAGATATTGCAGAAAAATGATATGTTACAGTGTTTCAGGTACCACGCCCCCTGGTGGCTATTTCCAAAAAATGAAAAACTGATTTCGAGATATTTATAAAATAACACAAAATATATCAATTTCAAAGCCATTGTTAAAAAAATGCAACCTGTAGGTCATATTGAATGAAATCTCGAAGACTCTCGTTTGACGAGAAACGGTGCGAGATTTTGCAAGACTTTTGGTTGGATCACCGAGAACTCACCAAGGGCTACAAGATGCAAAAAAATTGACCTCTCCAGCATAAAAACTGACAGAGTTAGAAGCTGAAAACTGCATATTTTCAAAATTCAAAAGTTTTACCCCAAAAGTAGAGAAATCTGGCAATAGCGAACTTTGGCACCTATGCGCAAAAATAAGCCCATGGACCCCAGTTGAAGGTGCTGTGATGGAAATGGCCCAATGTTTAATAGTTCTGGAGGTATAGCACCAAAACAAATGTTCATGTTTTTTCATCTGCAACGCCCCCTGGCGGCCATTTCCAAAATCTGAAAAAACAATTTCGAGATATTCTTGTGTTACATAAAATATCTCAGAATCAGTACGATTGCTGCAAATTTGAAAAATATCACGAAATTCCATGATTTCTCCCCAAAATTGCGTAACCATGGTAACAGAAAATTTGAGTAAGCTACATGTCAAAAGAAAGGCCAGGTGATGACGAAAAATATGAGCTATTGCAGAAGTGGATAAGCCTATTTATGGCGAAGTTATAGTGCAAAAACCGTTAACCATACCTGTCGTGACCTTGACCTTTGACTTTTGACCTATTTTAACCAAAAACAATAGGGCACCTAGAAATTATGTTTTTCATCATCCCTGTAAGTTTCAAGGTGATTGTGGCAAAGTTGTGGCCAGGAGAGTGCAGACAAACAAACAGACAGACAGACAAACAGACATACGCAACTGACCAACATGCTTGCGGAAATCGAAGATTTCCGGCAAGCAATAAAGTATGGACTGTGCCTCCAACATGTATGATCATAGACGGGGCCCGGAGAGGCCGTCACGGACCGCTGCACACGCCGGCCGCCCACCGTAAGGACCCTGCCGCCACTTGCGGCGACGGCGAGTGTCTTCGTGGTATGGCGAAAAACGGCGCGAGATTTGACGAGACTAACAATGCGACCCCTGAATGTGACTGCGAGTGTCCGACGCTATCCGGCGCTGCAGACCATGTGTCTGTGGCGTAAAAAAATGACAGAATTATAGGCATTTCTTTGAATGGTCACGTGTTCTCGTTTCACGAGAAACGGTGCGAGATATGACGAGACTTGCGATTGAATGACTAAGAACTAGACGGATGCTGTCTAACGCCGAAAACCAGACCTTTCTATGGCAAATATCAACAGAGATAGAAGCAGGTAAACTTCGTATTTTCAAGTTGTCACGTTTTACCCCAAAATTTGGTAACCATGGTAACGGCAGTACAAAGCTACATGTGCGGAGGAATAAGCCAATGTTCCTAGTTTCAGATACCACCAAAAAAAATGGTGTCACGTTTAATATTTTTTGAGATATTGCAGAAAAATGATATGTTACAGTGTTTCAGGTACCACGCCCCCTGGTGGCTATTTCCAAAAAATGAAAAACTGATTTCGAGATATTTATAAAATAACACAAAATATATCAATTTCAAAGCCATTGTTAAAAAAATGCAACCTGTAGGTCATATTGAATGAAATCTCGAAGACTCTCGTTTGACGAGAAACGGTGCGAGATTTTGCAAGACTTTTGGTTGGATCACCGAGAACTCACCAAGGGCTACAAGATGCAAAAAAATTGACCTCTCCAGCATAAAAACTGACAGAGTTAGAAGCTGAAAACTGCATATTTTCAAAATTCAAAAGTTTTACCCCAAAAGTAGAGAAATCTGGCAATAGCGAACTTTGGCACCTATGCGCAAAAATAAGCCCATGGACCCCAGTTGAAGGTGCTGTGATGGAAATGGCCCAATGTTTAATAGTTCTGGAGGTATAGCACCAAAACAAATGTTCATGTTTTTTCATCTGCAACGCCCCCTGGCGGCCATTTCCAAAATCTGAAAAAACAATTTCGAGATATTCTTGTGTTACATAAAATATCTCAGAATCAGTACGATTGCTGCAAATTTGAAAAATATCACGAAATTCCATGATTTCTCCCCAAAATTGCGTAACCATGGTAACAGAAAATTTGAGTAAGCTACATGTCAAAAGAAAGGCCAGGTGATGACGAAAAATATGAGCTATTGCAGAAGTGGATAAGCCTATTTATGGCGAAGTTATAGTGCAAAAACCGTTAACCATACCTGTCGTGACCTTGACCTTTGACTTTTGACCTATTTTAACCAAAAACAATAGGGCACCTAGAAATTATGTTTTTCATCATCCCTGTAAGTTTCAAGGTGATTGTGGCAAAGTTGTGGCCAGGAGAGTGCAGACAAACAAACAGACAGACAGACAAACAGACATACGCAACTGACCAACATGCTTGCGGAAATCGAAGATTTCCGGCAAGCAATAAAGTATGGACTGTGCCTCCAACATGTATGATCATAGACGGGGCCCGGAGAGGCCGTCACGGACCGCTGCACACGCCGGCCGCCCACCGTAAGGACCCTGCCGCCACTTGCGGCGACGGCGAGTGTCTTCGTGGTATGGCGAAAAACGGCGCGAGATTTGACGAGACTAACAATGCGACCCCTGAATGTGACTGCGAGTGTCCGACGCTATCCGGCGCTGCAGACCATGTGTCTGTGGCGTAAAAAAATGACAGAATTATAGGCATTTCTTTGAATGGTCACGTGTTCTCGTTTCACGAGAAACGGTGCGAGATATGACGAGACTTGCGATTGAATGACTAAGAACTAGACGGATGCTGTCTAACGCCGAAAACCAGACCTTTCTATGGCAAATATCAACAGAGATAGAAGCAGGTAAACTTCGTATTTTCAAGTTGTCACGTTTTACCCCAAAATTTGGTAACCATGGTAACGGCAGTACAAAGCTACATGTGCGGAGGAATAAGCCAATGTTCCTAGTTTCAGATACCACCAAAAAAAATGGTGTCACGTTTAATATTTTTTGAGATATTGCAGAAAAATGATATGTTACAGTGTTTCAGGTACCACGCCCCCTGGTGGCTATTTCCAAAAAATGAAAAACTGATTTCGAGATATTTATAAAATAACACAAAATATATCAATTTCAAAGCCATTGTTAAAAAAATGCAACCTGTAGGTCATATTGAATGAAATCTCGAAGACTCTCGTTTGACGAGAAACGGTGCGAGATTTTGCAAGACTTTTGGTTGGATCACCGAGAACTCACCAAGGGCTACAAGATGCAAAAAAAATTGACCTCTCCAGCATAAAAACTGACAGAGTTAGAAGCTGAAAACTGCATATTTTCAAAATTCAAAAGTTTTACCCCAAAAGTAGAGAAATCTGGCAATAGCGAACTTTGGCACCTATGCGCAAAAATAAGCCCATGGACCCCAGTTGAAGGTGCTGTGATGGAAATGGCCCAATGTTTAATAGTTCTGGAGGTATAGCACCAAAACAAATGTTCATGTTTTTTCATCTGCAACGCCCCCTGGCGGCCATTTCCAAAATCTGAAAAAACAATTTCGAGATATTCTTGTGTTACATAAAATATCTCAGAATCAGTACGATTGCTGCAAATTTGAAAAATATCACGAAATTCCATGATTTCTCCCCAAAATTGCGTAACCATGGTAACAGAAAATTTGAGTAAGCTACATGTCAAAAGAAAGGCCAGGTGATGACGAAAAATATGAGCTATTGCAGAAGTGGATAAGCCTATTTATGGCGAAGTTTATAGTGCAAAAACCGTTAACCATACCTGTCGTGACCTTGACCTTTGACTTTTGACCTATTTTAACCAAAAACAATAGGGGCACCTAGAAATTATGTTTTTCATCATCCCTGTAAGTTTCAAGGTGATTGTGGCAAAGTTGTGGCCAGGAGAGTGCAGACAAACAAACAGACAGACAGACAAACAGACATACGCAACTGACCAACATGCTTGCGGAAATCGAAGATTTCCGGCAAGCAATAAAGTATGGACTGTGCCTCCAACATGTATGATCATAGACGGGGCCCGGAGAGGCCGTCACGGACCGCTGCACACGCCGGCCGCCCACCGTAAGGACCCTGCCGCCACTTGCGGCGACGGCGAGTGTCTTCGTGGTATGGCGAAAAAACGGCGCGAGATTTGACGAGACTAACAATGCGACCCCTGAATGTGACTGCGAGTGTCCGACGCTATCCGGCGCTGCAGACCATGTGTCTGTGGCGTAAAAAAATGACAGAATTATAGGCATTTCTTTGAATGGTCACGTGTTCTCGTTTCACGAGAAACGGTGCGAGATATGACGAGACTTGCGATTGAATGACTAAGAACTAGACGGATGCTGTCTAACGCCGAAAACCAGACCTTTCTATGGCAAATATCAACAGAGATAGAAGCAGGTAAACTTCGTATTTTCAAGTTGTCACGTTTTACCCCAAAATTTGGTAACCATGGTAACGGCAGTACAAAGCTACATGTGCGGAGGAATAAGCCAATGTTCCTAGTTTCAGATACCACCAAAAAAAATGGTGTCACGTTTAATATTTTTTGAGATATTGCAGAAAAATGATATGTTACAGTGTTTCAGGTACCACGCCCCCTGGTGGCTATTTCCAAAAAATGAAAAACTGATTTCGAGATATTTATAAAATAACACAAAATATATCAATTTCAAAGCCATTGTTAAAAAAATGCAACTGTAGGTCATATTGAATGAAATCTCGAAGACTCTCGTTTGACGAGAACGGTGCGAGATTTTGCAAGACTTTTGGTTGGATCACCGAGAACTCACCAAGGGCTACAAGATGCAAAAAAATTGACCTCTCCAGCATAAAAACTGACAGAGTTAGAAGCTGAAAACTGCATATTTTCAAAATTCAAAAGTTTTACCCCAAAAGTAGAGAAATCTGGCAATAGCGAACTTTGGCACCTATGCGCAAAAATAAGCCCATGGACCCCAGTTGAAGGTGCTGTGATGGAAATGGCCCAATGTTTAATAGTTCTGGAGGTATAGCACCAAAACAAATGTTCATGTTTTTTCATCTGCAACGCCCCCCTGGCGGCCATTTCCAAAATCTGAAAAAACAATTTCGAGATATTCTTGTGTTACATAAAATATCTCAGAATCAGTACGATTGCTGCAAATTTGAAAAATATCACGAAATTCCATGATTTCTCCCCAAAATTGCGTAACCATGGTAACAGAAAATTTGAGTAAGCTACATGTCAAAAGAAAGGCCAGGTGATGACGAAAAATATGAGCTATTGCAGAAGTGGATAAGCCTATTTATGGCGAAGTTATAGTGCAAAAACCGTTAACCATACCTGTCGTGACCTTGACCTTTGACTTTTGACCTATTTTAACCAAAAACAATAGGGCACCTAGAAATTATGTTTTTCATCATCCCTGTAAGTTTCAAGGTGATTGTGGCAAAGTTGTGGCCAGGAGAGTGCAGACAAACAAACAGACAGACAGACAAACAGACATACGCAACTGACCAACATGCTTGCGGAAATCGAAGATTTCCGGCAAGCAATAAAGTATGGACTGTGCCTCCAACATGTATGATCATAGACGGGGCCCGGAGAGGCCGTCACGGACCGCTGCACACGCCGGCCGCCCACCGTAAGGACCCTGCCGCCACTTGCGGCGACGGCGAGTGTCTTCGTGGTATGGCGAAAAACGGCGCGAGATTTGACGAGACTAACAATGCGACCCCTGAATGTGACTGCGAGTGTCCGACGCTATCCGGCGCTGCAGACCATGTGTCTGTGGCGTAAAAAAATGACAGAATTATAGGCATTTCTTTGAATGGTCACGTGTTCTCGTTTCACGAGAAACGGTGCGAGATATGACGAGACTTGCGATTGAATGACTAAGAACTAGACGGATGCTGTCTAACGCCGAAAACCAGACCTTTCTATGGCAAATATCAACAGAGATAGAAGCAGGTAAACTTCGTATTTTCAAGTTGTCACGTTTTACCCCAAAATTTGGTAACCATGGTAACGGCAGTACAAAGCTACATGTGCGGAGAATAAGCCAATGTTCCTAGTTTCAGATACCACCAAAAAAAAATGGTGTCACGTTTAATATTTTTTGAGATATTGCAGAAAAATGATATGTTACAGTGTTTCAGGTACCACGCCCCCTGGTGGCTATTTCCAAAAAATGAAAAACTGATTTCGAGATATTTATAAAATAACACAAAATATATCAATTTCAAAGCCATTGTTAAAAAAATGCAAC